>WOGR01005552.1:0-13719 GCA_015342045.1 Leptinotarsa lineolata | reverse complement strand
ATTTTTAATTCTTTCGGAAATGACCCTGTTACAAATGATAGATTGATCAAGTACGTTAAAGGCTGTATTATACTGGTAAGACATTTTTTATGAGGAAAGAAGGAACCTCATCATGACCAGAAGAATGTTTGTTCTTGAGTTTTTTTCTCAATAGAGAGAGTAGTTCTTCTGGAATGAAAAGTTCAGGAAATATAGAATTTTGATGAATATTTATGAGTCTCTCTTCGCTCTCATTTCCTTCAGTGAAAATATTATTCACTATTTCCTGCGGTGTGTCAATGAAAAAATTATTGAATAGATTGGAAACAGTCGCCGGATTATCATACACTATTTCATTTTGTTCAATCTGAATATTTCCTGATTTTTTTTTTCGTTCGACAGTTCAGATATTAGTTTCCAAGCTGCCTTGTTGAGATTTGATGAACCCGTTACTCTGTTCTTGTTATAAATTCTCTTCGAATTCTTGACCAAAACTTCATGCTCCTTTTTGGCTTTTCTGTAGGAATCTATCACAGTATCAGGATTTGAACACTATAAAGTATGCAGATCTCTCAGTTTCATACTGGATATTTTTAATCCAACTGGTACCAATTTTTCATTTGCAGTATTATCAACATTTCAATATTTCTTCAATGGAAAATATAAATCAAAATAATATACGAACGTATTATGGAATGATTGAAAAGCATTATTTATGTTATCAGCCTCAAAAACATCTTTCCACGATTCTTGCTGCATCGCTTCCACACAATGTTGAATTGCACGCTCATTGAAGCCTTGTTTGTGACGTTTTCATACAGGGGGTTACTCTTTTGGAAAATTCGAGGAGTATAGTTGTGTGGTCAGAAATGTCGTTATCAACGACACAAATGACAGAATCACGCACGTTCGTGAAAATCTGATTAATAATGGTACATGAATGTGAGGTAATCCTAGTCGGCCATTTAACTACTGGATGTAAATTGTAACTAGAACAGATATCTTCAAGCTTTTTAAAATTATTGCTATCCCTTGAATTTGCAGTTGAATATCCCCGGTTGAAATAATATCTACATTTGGTTTATATAACTCTCCTAAAAGGAGGTTAATATGCTCGTTAAAAATATTACGATCCCCACAAGGTGACCTATAACGAGTTAAAATGATTGAACTTCTGTTATTTTCTTTCCAGGAGACACCACAAACCTCGAAATGTTTTTCAATGCAATATTTATCTAACTTTAGACTATTACACTTCAAACCTTTTTTTGAAAATATAGCTACACCACCTTGTTCGTAAAATCTTCTGTAATAAGCACTACTCAGACTAAATCCATCAATATGCTTACTTTGGATAGAATCAACTTTAGCATGAGTTTCAGTTAAGCATAAAAATAGCGGGTCGGAGCCGTTGATATCAATTTCTAATTGACTAATAGAATTGAAGTTCAAACTCTGCACATTTAATAAAACAATTTGAGGAAAGAAGGCTAATTCACTGCAGGAATTGAATTCACCCGTTTCAGAAAAAAATTGCTTATATAAGTACCATCTGGCCAAATTTGTGGATTCATGGCCAATTTGAAATGCCTTTCATTGATTTTCACCTTGAAGGATGACTATACACTCGGAAATTTGGGAGTGAGTCCAAAAACTTCAACTTCTGGAAACATGGAAGTCAATAAAATTTTGAGCTCTTCAGAAGATGTTCCTTGATCTACCCTAGAGACATGCAGGTGCACATTTTAGGGACACCTTTGATATTTGAATCTTTATTGTTACCAACAATTACTCTTCTATGTTTATCACGCTTATATTTTACCGTATGCCACTGATTTTCTTTACTTGTGCCACTAACGCTACTTTGAGTAACACTACCATTACCTTGTTCTTTCAAATCCGGAGTACTATTAGTATTACCCAAGTTGATTATTTCATTAAATTTTATTCTGGTCTGTACATCAAGAAATTCGGTTGCTGAGTGTTTCCCGTTTGTTTTGGGAATTCCTTCTTTCTTACTGCCTGAAGATTCAGGTTGAAAGTCTTGTTCATCTGACTTCTTATAACAAACATTTTTGCACTGGTCGACGGTATCTCTTCAGACTTTTTATCTGCATATTTATCATTCAGCTTATTTAGGAGGCCGATTTGTGTGTACTACATGTGTATCCAATTTTTTCTCACTTTGTGTGTGTGTTCTCTCCAAAGCATCATAAAACTCATTATCTGCTTCCACAATGGGAACACTTTCACAACAGACAACATACTTTTTGTCTTCAGTGGTTTTTATACTTTTGCTATTTTTTGTGCAGCTCATATGGAAACTACTATCACACTTCATACATTCAATATCGTTGATTACTTTTGATTTGTACTTTTTACAGTGAAGAGCACTTGGAATCACATCCATACTGCTGGATATCTCCTAGAGGAGGCTGAAGGTAGGGTTAATATTTTTCTGTTGGAGTATGTCCAATTATAATTTTAGTTTGACGTGTTTGTAGAAATTCTGAGAGTTCCTGACTGAATCTCATCTTTCTGAACGGTTTTATTCAGCTTGCCATGTTTGTTTGTTTGGGTCGAGTTCAGCAATTGAAGTTTGACCCCTTTCTGTTGACAGATAGATCTGATATTTGGTAAACACATTCACTTTTGATGACAATCTGACCATCAATACATTCTGTATTATTGTAAATCCAAGATGGCCGCAGCTGACTGATCACATATTTTTCGACAATTACTTCAATATGGGTATCAAATGACCAGGCTTGACTGGTGGAATAGTTGTACACTTCGAAAAAGATGCAAATTCAAAATGGCCGCAGCTACGAAATGGCGGATAGAAGTACACTTTGAAAAAGATGCAAATCGAATAACATCTATACAAAAAACTTTGTTCACTCAGAATCGGGATACAAGCATAGACTTCCCTCCCAAATCAAGACTTTGTATCGTCTCGAGAACCGTGTGGCGTTGGGGTGGCTAAAAATGATACGTCCCTAACGATACACCACCCAGTCAAGGAAAATGTTGAAACATGCCGAGAACTGTGTGGTATTAGGGTGGATGAAACTTGAAAATGAAATTTGTTGAAGAATATATATTAAACGGTTTTATTGAAAAAAAAACTATGATGTAGATAATGTATCAAAAATTAATTTGGAAAGTTCTAGGTAGCAGTCATAACACTACTCTCCTTAGCAATCTTCAATATTGATCAGATAAAAAGATAATAAAATCGTTGGGCGTGGTATTCTCTTATATACTACGGTGAAGGCTACGTCCATCGATTTCATTATTTTTTTTATCAGATCAATACCATAGATTGATGAGGAGAGTGGAGTGATGACTGCCACCTAGAACCTTCCGAATTATATTTCAGTTTTTAGTATACTGTCTACAACATTATTATCTTTTTCTTTCCATGAAATCGTTCAACATATTTTTTTTTACTTATTTAATACACTATTCATTTATTTCTTCGAAATATTTCTTTCTTTGTATTTTTTATTCAGATCTTCACAATCTTTTCCATTTCTCTTTCACCTCTTTCTCATTCGTATGTACGACTAGTTGTTACCCGTGGCTTCGCCTGGTTGCCATTAAGTTTCATGACAGACCATTTTAAACAAATAGTTATATCATTTGTTAACAACCCAAAACATCAAGTTCTCAACTTCAAAACTGATGAAATTCAATACAATCTTCAAACCCATATTTTTCCCCTTGGCGTGGAAATTCCTGATTCCCTTTCTTGATGCTTATTCACGCTGAACAAAGAACCTACCTGCATATTTCAAGATTCTAGGTTCAGTAGCTTCGGCCGTACGTTAATATAAAAGTGTCAGAGAAGTGTTTGAGAATCGAATTATGTTACCTATGAAGAAATTTTGCAAAACTAATACAACCGTCAACAACGTCTGCTTTCACGCGTCTGCACGCGTTCGGGTCGCATTCTCGGCGATGGCGCTTCATTACTTAGGCCGCCGCTTCAACCCCGCACATCGTCCTCCGTCGTCTTACAGTAGACGCGACGCGTAATGACTTACTGCATTGCGTCAAGTATTTCTTATCATGATAACAATTCATCCAAATCACTTAGTGTAAGAGACAAAGTTTATCTATATCAAATACTCAAAACGACAAATGTATCGATTTTCATAAGAATTTGACGAATATTCAAAAATGTGCGTTGTGAAAAATTTATCCAATTTATTCGTACTTATGGCTCAGTATTTTCATTTTAGATCATTTGAGATAAACGATTCTATGGTACATTATCTCCATGTAACTCCAACGGTATAAGCAGCGCATGCCAAGATAGCCCTCAAGGAGCAAGAATTTTTTCGACTTACTTAATACTTATCGTTATATTATTAGCAAAATTACACAAAACCTCTGTGAATTCTAGCTTAATGGTTATTCTGATGTATGAGCTGTATTTATGTAAAGTTCCATCTAAATCCGTTCAGTCGTTCAGGCGTGAAAGAACCACAAACATACATACATACATCCATCCTCACAAATTTTGACATTTATATTAGTATATATATAGATGTGTAATTTTTTCAAAATGCTTTTTCACATTTTTGGGCAGCTTTATTCCTTTCTGGTTCCTTCCTAGTTTTTTTGTGTTCTATCATTTCACACGTTCCTCGTGCAAATCATTCTTTCTTCTAGAATGATTTCTTGATCGTAATGTTTTGTGTAATTTGTCTTCTTGATCTATTCTACATATACTGATATTCTACTCTGATCATATTGTCCAATTTTATTGTTTTATTAATTTCAGGAACTTCTATTTTATGATGTGTTCCTTTGGTAACTTTTTTATCGTTCATCAATTACTGAAAGAACCGGGAGTTATGGAACGACCGTTCCCACGGATTGCTGTTCTTACGGAAACATGATCTGCTGACAGCGCTTTTCCAAAAAATCCTTATCTGGACTTGCGAGGCGATGCACATCATTCTGTTTGTAACTCTTGATAGTGAAAGTTGTCTTCTATTATAATTTTATAAAATAAATATTCTTTTCGGTAAAGACAAATTTCCGTTCTAAGTATTCAACTCGGGTCACAAAATCCAGAATATTATCGTTATTTGCTCAAAATGTTTCCCACAATGCAACCGGTCTCCCAACAGGGACCTCCGAACTTTGAAAATTGATAACGGATACAAATTTGCGGAAAATAGACAATAAGAGACGAAAAGTGTTCGAGAAAAGTACGCCTAGTGTACTTGAAAGTCGCCAAATTGAGGCAAGAATTGAAAGAGAGGGAGCTAGATTGTCCTGGAAGGAATAAGTACTCCAGAAGAGACTGTGGGATGACTTGACTGAATTAGGAGAAGATCCCGAAACATATATTCGAAGTTTCTGGGGGTGATTTGAGTTCAAAAATGAGCAAATTCGATGAGAATACCATATCGCTGAAAGATGAACTTCAACAAAATTCGAAGAGTTTGGAATACAAACTTCTGGAGAATTCGGTGAGCCTTGAAGAGATGCTTCTGGAAAATTCAAAGAGTTCGGGAGACAAACTTCTGGAAAACTCGGTGAGCCTTGAAGAGAAGATTCTGGAAAATTCGAAAAGTTTAAAAGATAAACTTCAAAACAATTCGAATAACTTGAAGTAAGAACTTTTAGAAAAAGCAGAAGCCTTAAAGAAAAAACTTTGTTGTGTGACGAGCCTACTAGAAGAAACCATCGAGACGGAGATAGACGAAATCAGAAAGGAAATGAACATGGAAATAGAGGAAATAAAAGATGAGATGGAGGCAGAAACGAAAAGAATGGGAAAAAATAGGCGATGAAATCAAAGGCGAAGTTGAGGCAGAAATCGGCAAGATGAAGGAAACAATTAGCAAGGTGCAAAACCAAATCGTTAATTCTGCCCACACCACAGAAACTGTTACCGGAAGCTCAATTCCAGAACTGAGTCTTAACCCATGTTAAGACTCAGTTCTTCCATAAGAACTCCAAAAGACAATAAAAGATATCAAAGTCAGTTCTAAACCAGGAAAGCTCTGCATAAAGCTGCTCCAGTTTGACGGAACAACTCCCTGGGCAAATTACCGCCGACAATTCGAAGCTGCGGCCAGAGTGGATGCAGGCGAAAAGGCGGTAGCAGCAACACTGGTGTTGCGCGGAGAATCAACGAATATGTTGAAAACCTTTACGGCCCAAAAACAGGAAGGCTATGACCAACTTATAAAGCATCTTGAGCTATGGTATGGGCAGGCCCACCTAGAGCACGTTTACCATTCACAGCTGAAGAATCGCGGCCAGAAAGCAGGAGAATCTTTACAGCAATTTGAAGCCGACATTGCTCTATTGGTTCGTCTGGCATATCCTGCTACACCGTGAAATGTAATGGAGCAGTTAGAAGTTCAGGCATTCTTGGACGGACTTCGCGACCAAGAAACGAGGCAAGCTTTGACACTAGCTTATCACAAAAATCTTGTGGATGCACTGGCAAGCGCTCTGGAGTTTGAGGCTGCAAAACAATCCTGCAAGAGCCAGAGCAAAGTTCGAACTTTCTAGGAAGATGAACAGGTGCCTTCTGATATTGAGGCCACTTTTAGATAGGTAAAAAAGAAATGTTGCCTGAGAGAGATGCTGGAACTGTGAGAAAATTGAGCATGTGCGTAGCAGATGTTCAGCATTCAAAGAACCATCACCACAACAGGAAAACTAGGAGGGGTCGATGATAAGGGACAATCGTCGGCCTGTATCTAGCAATCCCCCGTAAAAAAAGAACGCATATGTTGCCATTCTCCAACGTCAAGACAAAGATGTCGTAGACCGCCTCATCAACAACGAGCCTTGCACCATGATGATATATACAGGTGCGACAAGAACCATTCTCGGGCCAACCTTTGCCAAAACACTGGCAAAAATTGAACCGTCAAGTTAGAAGCTACGCACCGCAACACGAGAGCCAACTACTGTATTTGAAAAACTTAATTGAATTGATGTTGGGCAGCACTAAATTGAACCATCGAGCATTGGTGGCGGACATCGAGGATGATGCGATCATTGAAATGGACATACTGAATTTCGAAGACGGCGTCCTACATGTCGATGGAAAAGAGCTGGTGCTTCATGAAAGAAGCGAAGAGATGATCAGAGTCTTGTTGGCTGAAAACGTGTGCGTACCTGAGAGGGCTGAAACCATCCTGAAGGCTTACCTGGACGAAAGTACGAGCAGCGAAAAGGTGGTAATGTTTGAGCCCCAGATACACGATGAGAAAATTTGACGAGGAATCGCAAACGATAAGATTTTTGCTCGAGAACTTTTTACATTTTATCGGCCTAAAGGCAACAAGAAACCTTCTCCACAATTTTGAGTGTGAGAGTCAGTTCACACTGAAACTGGAATAATAGATTTATGGAAACTGGAGAAGATGGACTATCGTAAAAAAAGGAAGCCAGCTTTTGGGGAGAGAGACGGAGATGACACTGACAGCTTCCAACCTAGGAGTGGACTAGCTAGGACTCCACCTCAGTCGATCGGAGGAGATGAATCTGTGACTGGAAAGGTGTTGAAAAAACAAAAGATGATTGATACCGCGATCCAAGAGGCAAGACTCACTATGCAGGAGACAGCAAAAAAATATTAAACAAATCAGATGAGAAGATCGAAAAATTGCGGGACGAACTCAATCGAAGTTTGAGAGAGGAAAATGGTCGGGAATCAGTTGAAGAAATACCGGTACAGATAGGCAAATCAGGACAGGAAGGCAGGCTAGGGGCTACAGTGAGGCATCCAATTACCTAAATACTAAAATTGGAGAGATAGTGGAAAGATTCAACATTATTGAGACTAGGTATTTTTTAGGGAAAATCCAATTCAATAAGAAGGAGCAGAATGTGGTAAGCGGCAGCTTACAGCAGATAGCGATGATTGGAGGAAAATGGGAATGACACTTAATGAATAAGAGGTGGGAAATGGTATGCTTGGTGAGAGAGTAAGAGAAATGGAGAGAAGGTTGAAACAGTGTGAACAGGAGAGGGAGCATATAGCGGCACTAGCAGTAAGACTAGAAGGAATGGTGGGATGGTTGAATGGAATGGGAAATGAGTGGAAAGGGCTAACAAGAATAATAGAAGGAATAGAAGGGTATCTCAAAAAAGGACCAACGCAAACATGATAGGAAAGGGTTGAGAGGGAAACCATACAGACATCAATAGAAAGATCAGCTGGTCAGACAATAACAGACATGAAAACGGAGGGAGAAACCGATCAGGGTGGCTCCAGCAAGCGCAGGAATGAACTTGGAAGGTCCGGACAACCAAGGGAGGGGTAAAAAACACAACCTCTTTTGGAGGAGGAAATTATAATTGTCAAAGCTGATCAAGAGGATAAGACACCGGCAGCAAAGATAGTTAGGAAACAGCTGCTTCAGGAAGATAGAAGGGTGAGTGTCAGAATGGATCAGGAGCCAAATCCCCATGTCTCCCTCACAGGTGTGGAGAAGGGATATGGGAATAGGGAACTGATCCACCTCCTGATATGACAGAACCCAGAATTGGGTGAAGGCCTCACAGAGATCGAATCAAAGTGAGAAAGAGGAGAGAATGTAGAATGAACAACAAGGGGGAGGAAAATGTGACTGTAGAAGTGTGTCCGAAGCTCTTTCGCAGAATGATGCGTATGGAGATGATGAGCATTGATTTGATGTCAATATATGTGGAGGAACACACCAGTGTCGTGGTTTGCTATAAATGTTGTCGCTATGGTCAGCCATAGCTTGCAGGCAAGAACCGGCGTGCCACATATGCGGGGGACAGCATGAGGGGGGTGAATGCAGGGGAGATCGGGGGCTGACTCGCATTAACTGAAAGAGAGCCGGAGTGAATGCGAGCGAAAGAAGGCACTCGGCGTTAGACCCGAAATGCCCAGTATATATGAGGAGGATGGACCTGCAAAAAAGGAGAACTGCTACTGCGGAAGACTGCGGAAGAGCGGGGTGCCGTTGTATGTGCAAGATCCCTGGGGAGAAGAGCCAGTATGGGAGGGATGGGTCACACACGAAGGGGGGAGAGAACAAAAGTGAGAACGTGAGTTCGTAATAACGTGAAAAGCTTGGCCCTAATGAATGCAAGACATAAGAATGGGATAGGAGTAGTTGTAGGAAACGATAGGAAAAGGAATGTGTATTGGAATGTGTATTGTTACCCGGGTGGAAGGAGAAACGTCAGAATGGATGGAATTCGGAGCATAATTGATAAATGGGAATGATGAGAGATTCTGGTAGGGGACGTGAATGCAAAGAACGTTGCATGGGATGGTTAAACAACGGATGACAGAGGAAAGGATATGTTAGACTGGGGTACATGATCGAAAATGATTGTGGAAGTCTCACCACTTTCTATATCGATAGAGGAGAGAGTTGGATCGACCTGACCTCAAGTGGATACATGCAGGTGAATGAAGGGAAGATCAGCATGTAAGAGACACTGAGTCATCACAGAATGATTGAGTTCGGTGTGATGGGGTTGCCAAAGATGGAAAGAGTGACTCTAACGAATGTAAGGAGAACCACTGGGTAGGGATAGAGTAAATGCTCACCCACTATCATCCAGGAATGTTAGACACGGTAGGAGAGATCGACAGAGAAGCGACAAGGCTTCAAGGAAAACTGAAAGAGGCTCGTAGGAGACATATACCTAGGAGTGAAAGGGTGGTGGACACAGAAGAAGAATGGTGAAAGGTGGAGCTAGAAAGCACATGAAAAAGCGTAAGGAGGAGGAGAAGAGAGACACAGAGTACAAGGGAGGAAGAAGAGAGAGAGAGACGGATGACTGGATACAAAACTGGAAGGAATAGGTATAAAAGAATGGTAGAGAATGCAAGAATTACAAAGTTGAGTAGAACGGATCCAGGACGAAAATCCGTGATATCGAGCCTATCGATTCCTCAAAGATGAAAGAGCTAGAGAAATGTCATCGAATGTCCGAAGAGAGGATGGAACCTTCACCGAGGGGAAGAAAGAGACCAACAGGATCCTGCTGAATGAGTACTTCCCCAAGAATGATTCTTGAAACGATACTCCAACAAGGCGGCGACTAAGAAAGAGAGGACAGGATGACTGGGGAGAAGAACAGCCGGCCTTCACAGTCGGGGAGCTGCGAGCGGTAGCAGAATAGCCCCAAGACGGAGAGGCGGTTGAAGTGGATGGGGTACCTAATGAAGTATTACAGAAGGTCATAGAATGGAAGGGTGGAAGTGTGACAGAGATATCCAACGCCTGTATGGAGAGACGGCATTTCCCTGGGGTATAGAAGCAAAGGAAGGTTGTATGGGTACCTGAGAAGGACGGAAGTTCTTGGCCTCAGTTTACTGACAAGCATAGAACGGATGTTGGACAGGCTTCCCAATGGTGGGATACAAATCTGGTGCGAGAGGGGGTTGAAATTCTCTCCAGAGCAATTCGGCTTCAGAGAGGTAATGGATACAGTAATGACAGTAGAAAAAATGGTAAAAAGAATAAAAGAAAATAAGAGAGCAAGGAGACACAGCCTGGTCGTGGCGTTAGACCTGTC
This sequence comes from Leptinotarsa lineolata, assembly GCA_015342045.1. NCBI lineage: Eukaryota > Metazoa > Arthropoda > Insecta > Coleoptera > Chrysomelidae > Leptinotarsa > Leptinotarsa lineolata. The sequence continues at coordinate 3,192 of WOGR01005552.1, read as the reverse complement.
CAACGCCTTTAATACCACGTGGGCACCGGCAATTGAAGAGCGCATGATGAAAATGAGAATGCAAGAGAACGTGGGGAAGACATGCACCCACCCTATGGTTGATTGTGATGGAGGCATGGTTCGATAGAATGAGGAATATGGAAGACAGACACGGTATTGGAGCGCATGGAGTACACGTGCAGGCTTACGCAGACGACCAGCTGGTCATCATCGAAGGCAACTCTGTCGGAAGTATAGAGGAGAGATGGAAGCTGGTATGGAATGAATGTAAAGAATGGGAAGAAGAGATGTGGCTGGGGTACAATGAAAGGAAATCGGAATGTATGTACATACCAGCTAGAAGGTATGAAAGACTTCTGGTCATCAGAATGAAAGAGAGTGAGGTAGAGATGAGAATGAATGTGAGATACCTTGGGATTGTGGTGGACTATGGATCACCCACTATTCATTGAACACCACAAGGAGGTAAGAAAGAGGATGAGCTAACTGGCGAGAAAACTGAGATGGTGGACCGGAAAGAATGTTGGACGAGAATGCGTGAGAATCATCTATGAGAGAGTAGCTGAACCTGCCGTGATGTATGGGGTGCAAGTATGGGAATGCAGGGTGCATGATAGCAGAATCAAAAGGCAGCTGGGCGTGGTACAGGGGCAATTTCTGATCGCCTCAAGTGGGTTGTACAGGACGTCGCCGATGGCTGTGCTCTGCGTAATTTCCGGTATGGCCCCGCTACATGTGAAGTTTGAGAACAGAGTGGAAGGGGGTGACAGGGTATTCCCATGGATGTAAGAGAGAAGGGGGAGAATGGGTCACAGGGAATGAAAGGGTCAGCGAACAGAGTAGTGTAAATGAGGCGGAGCTTATTGCGATAAAGAGGGTGATGGATATGTAGAGTATGGAATAGAGCGTGATGATAGTGACTTCGCAGTAGCTGTATATAGTATGAAAGGAAAGAAAACAAAGAATAAGAGAGTAGTTAAATTGAGGAAAGGAGTGAGAGGAAAGCACGGACCTGGACCTATATTGTCTGGCGAGAAGGGCACTCAGTTAACAACTTGTGCAACCGGTAGGCGCACAAAGAAGTAACCAAAGGTCTAAACCAGGAAAACGTGTCGTGGTAGGTGAGAAAGATCGACAGTAAGAATGAAGAGCGGAAGGAGATGGAGCAACGTATCAAGAGTGACTGGCAAAGGGAATGGGAGAGCGGTACGATAGGGCGACTGTTTTACAAATTTTGCAAAACAGTCGGGTATGATTCTTTGGATCTGTCGAGGAAAGCGTTGCAGTTATTGACAGGGCACGAAAACCTTTCAAAATACTTGGCCAGGTACAACCTGGATCCGGAGGTACCGTGCTCCTGTCGATACGGGGAACCAAAAACGACAGATCATGTGATAGAGAGGTGTATGGATGGGGATAGGACTGGGTGGCGTGAATGGAAGAAGCATATGGAAAGAGAAAAAGGGAAGATGACACTGAAGGGAGAGAATGGAAGAAGAGAAGACTGAATAGAATTCATGAATTATTGGGCATCGAACGTGGTGAGGAATGAATGAGAGAGAGAAAGAGTCAGCTGCCGCTCACAGCTGACTGAAGCATGAAGAACCGAAGAGCCTGGTCGAGCTAAACAGACCGGATTAGTTGGTTGATGGGATGGTTGAAAAAGAATATTGTTAAATGATTTTTCAGACAGGTAATCAATTAGTCGTTTTCTAAGAATGTTGTTCTCTTTTTTTTTTCTTGTTACATAGAGGTTCAGTTAAGTTATATTTGAGGGAAATATGTTATTGTACAATGAAAATGTAGGAAATGTCTTGTTTGGGAAATGAAGAAAATGAGTATTCTGCCCCGCTTATTCGTCCTCCCCCGTGGTCGACGTCATGCGTCGATGGCGGGTGAAGGGGGTGAGTTATGAGGAGCAGAGGTTCTTTCGACAGTGGTAGCGTTAGATGGAAGTAAAATGCTCAGTTGAAAGGCTTCCAACCAGGACAATAAGAGCAACGGCGCTTTTCATGTATCCGCGGGTACTCCCTCGCTTGTATAGGCCGTTTTAAGATTTTCTATCAAAATTTCAATTTCATTGGCATATTCGAAATTATTTTTGTTTGTTTGTTTCGAATTAAGAAGTTTAGAGGTGACTGATTTTGAGCTTTCTGTTTTTATACCGTTTTTAAGTTTGTGTATGATCTGAAGCAAAGTCGTGTTATTGTCGATAATCAAGTCACTAACTCTACCACTAAATTTAGTTACGTTGTGAACAATGTATTTTCTTATAACAAATTTCCAAACAATAAGTGATAAAAATTTTAAAAAATTATTTTTATGTAGCTTTTGATAAAAAAACTTATTTGTAATAATGAAAAAAATTTTTTCGATTATTTATCGAACTCTTTTATTGAAATATGCAATAAATTGTAAATAAATAACTGAAAAATTATAATTTTTCAATATTCCAAACGGAAATCGATTTTCAACCGTTATAATCATAGCTCTACGGAAGGAAAAAAATACACACTCATAGTTTGAATAATATCACACTTGCAATATTGATAGTCGAGTGATAAAAAAATGGTCAATCATCAATAGCGTAATAAATAGAATAAATGCGATAAAAAAATGTACCGACAGATTATTGTTCATTCATCTTTTGAGTATATGTCCGAATTTTTTCATTCCTTCATTTATATATTTTATATGCTAAAAAAAATTTTTCTGCAAAAATGGCCCAAACGGCACGGCTTACGCGCGGCTGAACACCCGATTTCGAGCTCGTTTTCATGGCTCCGGGAAAATTATAAATAATGGTTCTACAGTTCCAGGAGTCAAAACTTTTTCATAGAAAATTTCTTCCCCTTTTTTAATCTTTTTATTATTTTGAAAATCTCAATTAGTTTATAAGATATTTCCAAAAAACTGAACCCATTTTTTATTTTCACTGAATTGTTTATAACTTTTGCAATTTTCATTTCCGAAAGTTTCCGTTTTCAAAAATTTTCTAGACGCTATTTCGATTCGAATGACACATCAACCATAATTTTCGGAGACTGCTAAAAAAAGTTACAAAACATGCACTTTTCGACAAGAGTGTAGCCTGCGACCTTAGAACCATACTTCGGGATATGTCACGTTCAAACCCCTCTCCGGTAACTCTTTCGAAAGTGTAGTTCTACTGAGACTAGGAACGTAATATAT
>WOGR01005551.1:0-13720 GCA_015342045.1 Leptinotarsa lineolata | reverse complement strand
CATGGAACAGTTAACTGAAAAAACTTTTATTCTATGTAAAGCAGTACAGCCAAACGCATAATACAAAAATAACCAAATATTAGGCATATTTCAACAATTACCAATGAACATAGATACTGCAATATACATAAAAACTCATGTGATACAATAATTTGAATATTTTTTCTGTTTTTGGGAGGTCAAAATCTGTAAGAAAATGTAAAAGAATCCTATGCAGTTTTTTGGTCGCAGATCTGTGTAACACAAAAGTATGAAACATCAGGTAAACGTTTTGTTTTCCAACTCTCAGTTGACAGTATATAAAATTCCCGAAGTGACAAATTTCGGGACGTCAAAAATGTGCCCAAAAATTCCTTTATATCTATATCCCACTTGTTCCAGTAGAATTTCTATGAATATATTTTCAAGTGTTAGACAGAACATTATTGATTTTCAGCGAATACACGCACTAAAAATTGGGTTGTACGCTTTCATAAAACATCACACATCAATGTAGTCCAATAATTCATTTGGTTGCTCTTTTGTGGAATTGTATCGATAATTCCATTTCAGTAACAACAAGCTTGTAATATTAACTTGTTTCAGTGTATTTCGAGATAAATAAATACCGCGAAAGTTTTACATTCTCGGTAAAATTCAATGCGGCACTATAAATTCCAACTTTTCTGCAACGTAGTGTTAATTAGCAAGTGATTTTATGGGCAATTTAATCTCGTTTATATTTAGCTAAAGATTTTCGCATAACCAACCAACTCATCAATCAAGGAAAATGGAGGTGAACCGCAGTACAAGACATAATGGTTTATACGGTTTGGGAATATTAACGATGTGCCTTGATGGAGAAGAGAATCACGTTGACTAATAAGAGATGGCGATGTATATAAGATTTCGAAACGATTTTTCAACTTCTTGGACGACCTCAAAGACAGTATTTATCGTGATTTATGAAAGAAAAATAAACTTCAAGTAAATCATAATGGAATATAGAATATAGAATATAGAATATAGAAAATATCCTCATTTCAGGAAAGTAACACTAGCCAACAAATGAGAAAAAAAATTTCAACTGATATTTTAATGGCCGTACATGAGAGTTCAAAGCATCCTGACTGCGAATTCAATATCAAAAATTTTCCATGACGTATAGATTTGAAGTTATTGTTATTTTCATTTTATACAAAAATTTTCACATATTATAGGGAAATATAAGATCAAAACAAGAAAAAAACAATATATGTTGAGTATAACAGACTTTATTTACAATACACATGAAAATCATTCAAATGAAGTCTGTGCATAACCATTTTGCAAATGTTGATTTTCGTTCATATGTTTCATCGTTTTCCCTCATAAGGAACCAACAATAATCCCCAGTCATTGCTGCATCTCATCTGCCTTGGTAACATTGCTCCATTGTCGCTATGTCTGGAAGGAACCTTTTCCCTTGTTCGTCACTAACAGCACCCAAATTTTCTGGGAAAAAATTCAAATGGGAGTGCAAGAAATTGATTTTAAGAGACATGAGACATCCAATTCTGCAGTAGATTTAAAGTAGTTCTCCTACAAGTGTTTCGTAATTTTCTACTTTCTTGTTTCCTAAAAACTCCGAAACAATTCTTTCAAATGATCTCACCGCAGCTAATTCAACATCACCTAATTTTTGATCACTTAGTATTTTTCTAATTTGTGGTCCAACAAATATATCTTCCTTGAGCTTTGCATCACTTAATTTCGGAGATACGTGTTCAAGATATCACCTTCTTTGTCTAATGCTAATTTTTCATTAACCCCAGTTCAATGTGTAATGGAGGTAACAAAATGTTTTTGGGATAACCAAGAGGTATATTCTTCACGTAAGCTTGACCTGGAATATATTTATCACTCGGAGGCTATTCTTCTACTTGATAATGGCTCTGTGTTACCCTACTGTTCCAAAGGCAAAGAAAACAGCAAAATTTCATAAATCCGCCCTGAAGACCTACTAATAGTCCTATGACTTTTGGGTCACCAGATATTTGCCACTTATACGTATATAACTTATTCCATTTAGAATAAGTGACAAACTTTTGTATGTTTCCTTTATGGCAACTGCATGTGCAAGAGGAATAGAGGGTCTTTTGTTACCATCATGGAGCAGACCGGCTTTCAAACGAATCTATAAATGAACCTCATTCATCCGGGTTATGGGCAAATCCTAATTTTTTTCATCACATCATTTGGATTCATACAAACACATTTTATTCTGCATTGTAAAAAGGAGGATAGCTCATGGTTATGGTTCCTGAATATTATAACTTTGATTTTTTGAGCTAGTAAATTCCATTGTTGTAATCTAGACACTAGACACTTTGGAAAAGTGTAGGTCCCGAACAAGGTCATTTAATTCAAGTTGTTCGATTAAATGGGGTGTTCTTCCTTCACTCTCGGGAAAAAAAGAACCGTCTTTTTCTGGCACATCATCGGAACCTGCCTGGTCAACATACATTTCCAAATCTTTCTCCCAATTTGCCGGAGGTGTTGGAACTGGTAAACCTTCTCCATGAAGAACCGGCCTCATTGCAAAAGGAATATCTGGATATACAATTTTGTGTTTGCTCTTTCTTTAAAAACTAGACACGTTTGTCATGCAAAAGTAACAGTCGTTGTAATGATTTGTTGTTTCTCTCCCAATCATTGGAACTGCAAAAGGCATAGAAGAGCGTTTGCCATTCAACCAGTTACTTAGATTTACTGCACAGGTTTGGCAACATACGTGAGGAGCCCAATCCCGATCTTGATCACCAACAACAAATCCAGAATACTTATGGTAAGCTACTTTGGTCATTTGATTAATTGGCCGTTTCTGCGATTTAGGAGTAAACTGACCACATATATAGCAGAAACTATCTGCGGGATTAATGCAGCTACGTTTCTGTACTTTGGACATTTTTGTGCAGTTGCGTACGTCGAGTTCAAATATGTAATACTGCGTTTACAGGAGTCAACTCATCTTATTCACAAAGATAACACTAATATAATACAGCGGTAGCAGATTCGAATACTGGAAGAGCCGCTGTGTTGACAGATTTTGAACAATTTCCTCAATTTAGGGGAAAATCAAATTTGGAATGTCGTTCATAAAAAATCCTAACTCAAAAATCTTACGTGTTAGTAAATTTTTACTATCATTTTCGCATTAAGGGACCAAACATTAACAAAAATCTGATTTTGGCATAACAGTCGTAAATTGGTTGTAAACTAGTGATTATTACAGGTCCAGGAGGTGTAGGTTCAAACTTCATAGCGTCGCTCAGCGCCAAATTGGCTCCCCAGCTCAGCCCGAGGACTTCGAGGAGACATTCCGAGGACCAAAGCGCCGTCAATTCTCCCATGAATAAGTATGCGCAGCAGAAAATTGGTCCAGGTCAAAGTTTTCTGGATTCGTTGAATGCCAAACTTTCCCATCAAAATATTGGTAATTCGCAAAATACCCAACTGAAAGCGAACAAAATTCGGCAGATTATCAATAGCAGAGCGCAGGTAAGCATCAATGAAATTTGTATGGTTTTCACAAAATAATAAAGTATATGATTCACCGATTTTAATTTTTCCTATATTTGCAGAAATCATTGAAAAAAAATCAATAATCGAATTTTAAACTTTTTCAGTGTGGTTTTTTTAGAAATTGACATTGAAACTTGAAGTTGTTTATTTGACTGAAAACAATTTGTTTACAAACGTGAGATAGATCATTTTCGAATGACTGTATTATATCAGAACAATTCATTGAGAACAGTGCTGTTGACATGTTTATTAATGTTTTGTGTACCAGCCCAGAGATAACTGTTGAATTTTTCAGCATATCAACTATGATGAAACATTTTAATGTCTGCTCTTTATTTGAGGTGAGAAAATATGTGTGAATAGCTTACAGTTTGGTTTTTGATTGATTTGAATGACCACAAGGTGGAAAAAAAATTCATTGAAGAACATTTGATGGTAGCTAACATAACAAGGAGCTTGATAAAACTCGTCGCATTGCTCTCTGGATAACATTTGAGAAACAGTTTTACTGAAATTTCATTTGATTTCAAAATTACATTCATCTTGAAATTCAGACATTTATTTTGCTTGAGTGATTACTAATAGAGTTCGTTTTTGCTATTACACATGTTGTTTTTGCTTGAAAGCTATTTATCATTTTCTTTTTGCAACTGAACACTGTTTGATATTGTGTCAAAAGGAAAAAACGCAGTATACATATTAATAAAGCCCCTCCAATATAAAATGAACAACATATATGGAATCGAATTTTTCAGGCCTAAAATAATTGAGATTTTAAGCTGCTTTATTATTTATTCACATTTAGTCTATAGAGTAACCCATACATTTATTTTTAGCTGAATAAATAATATGAAAAATTATGATCTCATTAATACAGTTAACTCACGGTTACTGTGTCCTCAAACATGATGGAATTGAATTCTGGGGTTCTACAGGGGTCCGTTCTGGGCACATCCATGTTCCTATTATATATAAATGACGTGGCTAAATTGGAAATTATAAAAAAAAAATAGTGGATTCCATCTCAAAAGCCCGGTGATGACATCATTACTCGAAGATAGGCCACCTTGTAGATTTGAATATTATTTAAAAATCAGTCTCAGTAATTTTCATCAATATTTTTCATTTAGCTGATAATGAATTTATGCATTACTTTAAAGACCATATATTCCATTCAGTGCCATAGAAGTAACTGACTATATTTTTTATTTAGTCTTCTAAAGTGGATTATTCTTTTTTATTTATTGCCACTGAAACACTTACTTTTTACAGCCCGATCCCAAAGTGTGCCACGAGTCTCTGATGGATCAGATCAAACGTGGAGCAACCTTGAAACGAGCTAAAGCCACCAATGACAGATCAGCTCCGAAAATCTACTGAATCCAACAACGTAGGACGCAGAATATCTAGAAGTCAACATATTTATTAGGAATCCACGTAACCACAGTAGTTATATTCATTTTTATTGATGATAAATGACAAATATTTCCTTCATTTTATTTTTATAGATGCTTTTATGAGTATTATAACTTATATGGACAAAGAGAGATGAAGTTTATTCCATGATCCGTCTACTTGACTGCAGTTGATCTGTATAGCTTTTGCCCCTTCATAGTTTTTCAGAGTGTAATGACCATATTTTTAATAAAATATACAGTGTCCCATTTGTAAAAAGTATTCGAAAAGACAGTGATTTTCTTCATATTGTTTGAAGAAGAGAGATTAGATTTCTAGTACTAGCGTAGAAATCGTTTATAATTTGATGAAATCAATAATCTAAATTGGTGGATTGGTGATGCGGTAATTCTTGATTTGAGATTTTCCCAAAAAAAGTGAAATAAGCTTAAAGTTGTGAAAATTCAAAACGTCAGTAAAATAAAAATTATGGATAGAAACTACAAATCAAATTGATACAAGACAACATAAATCTATCGAAAAATAAAAAAAATCTTTAGAAAAGCTTTTCATCGCCGTTTCGATGTCGAAAACACGTCAATCTCTGTATAAGACCTGTAGTGACTTCCTGTCCGACTGCGACAGAAGACGGTTGTGCCGATAACGACCGTCCTCAAATATGGGACGTGGATATCGTGGTCGGAGTGGAGTCCAAAAATGAAGTTGGGTTTGAATAAGTATTGAAGTGAATGAAGTATTGTGAGGACTGGTGGCCCCCTACGCCAAAAACCAGGCTGGATGTCTACGGGTTTGACAAGGTTGCCAGTTCGATAATGAATGTGTTATTTTTGAAATTATTGCGAAAGTTGAACTCGAATAAATATTGAAGTGAATGAAGAATTGAGAGGACTGGCGGCCCCCTATGCCAGTAACCAGGCTGGATGTCGACGGATCCGATGAGATTGTCAGTTCGGTAATAGATGTTTTTCTGCAAAGGGCTCACGAGAAGGAGGTGACCAGAAAAAATTGAAGTGCTGTTTTTTTAAGGAAAAAATGAGAACACAATTTTCTACCCAATTGTGGATTGGTTTGTCCTAGGCTCACTCAAATCTGACCATACTTGGTATTTAAAAATGACATTCCCTAACAACTGGCCGGATCATAGCCTTAGTTCCTGAGGCCAATAAATGAAGAAGAAGATCGGGAGGTATTGAAAAAATCTCACACAAATATACAATATTAATGTTTTTTAAAGTAAACTTATTTTTCGTAATAGATAGGTCATCTTTTCCAAAAATAGGTAAAATTTCGGATAGGCGATTTTGAAGAAATTTTTGTCTGTACTCACGTATTTTGACGTGCAGATTCGAATCCGAAAGAAAAAATAGTTGCTCTCCCTTATTTCTAGAGTTTCAGCTCTGCAAAGTTCTGAAACTTTTTCGCCTTCTTTTTGCACAACACAAACTATGGAATCCCAAGTATTTATTCACCACATAATCTGTTTGAAAAAATCCGTTTGAAATTTGTTTTTACATTTACCAACTGTCGCCCCTTTACGAATGACGACCCTCAAAAGTCGAAACTTGTACCAGCTAAGGATTAACGAGATATCACCTTCTAACGTACTATTCTTAGCACCTCCATGACTTATTTCACCTTCTTTGACACTTTCCAGTTCAATAATTAAGGTTTTTCTTATGAAAAATTTGATTCGACAATGGACTCGCTTTCTGATGACACAAAATTTATGTTGTGAGGTTATATACTATATAGTAAGATTTTGGAAAAAACGCCTCCGTATATTAATGAAGTTTTTTAGAGGAAAAATGTTGATTATTGAACTGAAAAGTGTTGAAGGGGTACAATGAGATGTGAAGGTGATATGATGAATTATTACTTGTTATTGTATAGTTTTTATTATCAAAAAAAAGGCTAAAAAGTTTCGGAATTTTGGAGGGCTATAACTCGGGGGATAAGAGAGCGCCGATTTTTTCTTACGGTTTCATAATCTACAAATTGAAATATGTAAGAACATATAATTAACTCAGCGAATAACTATCTATGAGAATTTGAAAGAAATCAATTGTTTCGTTTGGGAAATATTTCTTTTTTTAAATTCGAGACATCTGCCAATTGTCACTCTCAGCCACAAGAAAATCATCCGTTAGTATTTTGATGTTTGGTGCACTAGTTTTCATTGAATCGTGTTCCAAATCTAACTGGTTTTTAGTAGAGGTGATTTCAGAAACACCAATTCACATTTCTAGTTACTTTTGGAACGTATATCGAGGTAAACTCAAAAATGAACAATACAAACATCAACGACATTTGACAACTGACACTAAATACAAGTACAGAGAGTCACTCCATTGTTGGCATTGGAGCTCTGGTTTTTTATATTCAATAATAAATCAAAATTGATAACATTTTCATCCTTCTACCAATTGCTAAAGAAATTACATGAAAATTTATGAAATTCCACTATTATTTATATGAGGCAAGCATAATTCTGTCTATTGAGTTGGCATTTCAGGTTCACTTTGAAAAACAAATTCAGCAAAAGTGTATCTGAACACCATGAGAAATATCGAATTTTATATGGGGAACAAGTTATCAATTGATATATTCGAAATTTGGACTTTTGAAATGGGACACTGTGTATAATAAATGTTCAGTGATACCCCTAATCGCCGTCATCACTGTTCAACAGTATTTGAAAGGCATGACATTAATCCATACTAATAAACATAATGTTATTAAATTCTTCGAACTTGTACTTCGAATATAAATGTCCGTTGTCTACGTTTTAATAAAATGATTATGTGTTAGCTGTCATTTCTGCTGTTTCCTCATTACTTTCTCAAATTTCAATACGATTCATTTCAGCACAGAACAAATGATCAATTATGGTTGAATAATGCTGTATTATTGACGTCCATTATTATACGAACATGACTGAATTATTTTTGTATTTACTTAGTCGAAAGTAGCGTTATTATAGGGTTATTGTATGTATGTATATTACTGTTGGTTTTTCCTCTCTGGCGGTACCGAGAAGCAACGAAGAACTTTTTCAGTAGGTCTCAAATTTTATATTGAGACTTGTCTTGACATGTTCAAGAGATGCAATACTGGCGTCTTGTTTTCTTGATCTCCTGATGACGCTAACTTAGTTGGCGGTGGTAAAATGCGCGTCGAGAAGTGTTGCATTTCTGGTGATTGAAAAAAGTGCTTGTTTTGGATTTATTCTATGCTAGACGTTCCATTTCTACCTTTTATTATATGGAGTCAAGCTTAGTCCAAAGATCAACAGACCATAAAATGTGAGAAAATTACTGATCAAAGTTTGGATATGTATTCTTATTGTAGTCTAACCTGATATCAAGAAGTTTATGAATCTACAGTTTAGATAACTCTTTATTGATAACTTTGGGGAAAATAAAACGCCATCGGCTACGTATTTGACCGCAATCCTACGCTTCATTTTTAGGGATTTAGAGGTCGTTTGATATCTCTTAAAAATATGTGATTTATATAGTTCTTATGTATGAAGTGAGTGTTTCAGCCTCACCCTGCCCTGGAAAAATATCCAATATGAAATTTTCACACAAAGAATTCCACTTGAGATGCGTTTCAATACACGGTAGCTTAATCAGTTGGACTGGTTCATCAAACATTTGTACGAGAGTGGTCCCCGGTTCAACAAACAAAATACAGAAATTTTGCAAAAACATGTATTTATTCTTGCAGCTCTATACACTTTCCCCAGTGACGTTCAAAGAGTTGGATACCGTTTTTATAATAAGAACTGTCTCGCATCACTTCTTCATCGTTGGAAAATCTTTGACCACCGAGCAATTTTTTCAAGATTGGGAACAGAAAATAATCCGAGGGGGTTAAATCTGGCGAATGAGGTGCATGAGGTAGCAATTCAAACTTAAATGCGTTAATTTTGATCATTGCGATAATGGATTTGTGAGCTGGTGCATTGTCTTGATGAAACTACACTGTTTTCTTAGCCGAATGCGGCCGGTTTTGCTTGATTTTTTCACTCAAACGTTACCATGATACTTGCCGTTGATAGTTTTACCTTTTTTGAAATTTGCATCCCGAAAAACCGATGCCATGACCTTGCCTGCAGATGAAACGGTCTTCGCCTTCTTTGGGGCCGGTTCTCCCTTTTGAGTCCACTGTTTTGATTGTTTTATGTCTCGGGTGTATAGTAATGGACTCGTGTTTCATCTATTTTATGAAACAATGCAAGAATTTTGCTTCGTTGCTTTGAAATTTCGCTAAACACTTAATTGAAACATCTTCAGTACACTGTATTGCTCGAGTATGAACACACGCAACACCCATCTTACACACAGCTTTCTCATGTCTGAATTTTCAGATGAAATACGATGTACCGCTCTTTTTACAATGCCTACGGAGTCTGCTAGCTCGCGCACTTTCAGTCGGCGATCATTTAGTACTACTTTGTGGATTTTCTTCTGGAGTCGTCACCTTAGTTGGTCGACCGCCGCGATACTCGTATGGCCTCATTTAAACTCTGCTACCCAATATTTTAATGTTGTAAATGAAGGAGCAGATTCACCCAAAGTAGAATTCAGTTCAGCTTTTATATTGGTATTGTACCACATATCGAAGATCAATTTTCTTCATTTTCACAAATTCACCGGAAACGTTCGCTGTTGATGGCCGCCAAACAAATAATAAACAACGCAGCGTCTTCAAACTTGAAACAAATGCTTTATAGAGTATGTACTTTCTAATACAGTGATATTTTTCAAACAACTACCGCCATCTCTAGGTCAGGCCGAGTACTTTTGGGACCACCCTCCTACAATATCTCTTATATAGCAGTAGGTAATGACAAAACTTGATTAGATAAATGATAATTGAACAAATAATTACAATACTTTATTATGTCTAGGAAAATAGGTAATTTATAAATATGTTATTTATTGGTATTTTAAACCAAAACTCAATTAGATTGATGAATAATCCAGGCCAAAAAGGTAGATTTGAGAAAACAATTACAATACAATAATATTTCTAGAAAAACAGGTAATTTATGAATATGATAATAATCGACATTTTTATAAATTAACTTTTCACAAATTACCTGTTTTCATAGAAGTAATATTGTATTGTAATTGTTTTTTATAATCTACCTGTTTTGCAGAATTAATCATTGATATGAAAAGGCAGTAATTCACATATTAATATATTACCTGTTTTCCTAAAAGTAATATTGTATTGTAATTGTTTGTTCAAAATCTACCAGTTTCACCAGAATTAATCATTTATCTAACCAATATTCGTAATTGTAATTACCTACTTTTATATAAAAGACATTGTACAATAGTTTGATGTACAGTAAAAGCTCCTTATTCGCGGGGTATACTTTCCATAAATATGCCGCGAATACAGAAACCTCGAATATAGAATGAATGGTAAATGGTATAGAATCACAGGAAATACATTTCAAGATTCCAAGATAAAACAATATGTATATGAATTTAAAATCAATTCTTTGATAAATTAGCAATTAAAATCAATTTTTGTTGTCAGTTTTAGGCACAGGTTTGAAAAATTCAGTGATTTTTTTGTTTCGCCAGTTTTAAACGATATTTCGATTGGGATTGATATTCAGAAATAGCACTCAAAATTTCCCTCTCTGAAATAAAAGCTCCTCTTCCTAGATGAGTCAATTTTCATAAAAATAATCACAGGGTTCATTAGTTATTCTTGAAGCTTAACTCAATTTTTTCAAATTGAAGCTCAGTGCAATGCGGAGTTAACATTTCCTCCAAGTTATCTTACGAATCAAGCAACTTCAACAATATTCGCAGTCAAATTTTGAATTTGCATGGATTTTCCATCATTTACAACAGTTAGCACCGGCCACAGTAATTGGTTAGTGTATTCATTATCGCGGAAAATAATTCGGGAAAACAGGAAAAATTTAAATTTTTTGAAAAGTGATCCCTATATGCAGAGATAAATTCTTGTATGGCTTTTGCAAAATAGCGTTTTATATAGTAAAGGTCAATCATATTGTCATGCTGTGTAAATTAGTTTCGGGGTGGTAAATGTGAATTAACTCCAATTTCAAGGTCATTAATTCTTGTATGGTGGATCAAATGTTTTCTGCCTCTTGAACTAACTGATTTATATGGCATGAAAAAATGAATGACTGACTGTTTTTGATGAAAAAAATCAATTTCACAAAAACTGCACAGAAGTTTATCACCTTTGTATAAAGAGGTCGCTCTGCAGAAATGGGCTTGAGGCTGAAACTAATTTCCTACTTCAGGACTAAAAATCATTTTTTTATCAAATGACCTCATAAAAATTTAGCATGGGTTAGCGGTTCATATCGGCCAATTCTATCGGATGAATAGTCTAAAAAATTAAAATAATAACTGGATTTTTTTTTCGATTGTTTGCTATGGAGCACCTTCAATGTCACTTTTGATAGACATCGAACATTTGTTTGAAGCTGGTTGACAATTTTTCTTGGTAAATTTCATTAGTTCGTACTTCCATTGTCTAATAGGATATAAAATGATTTGAAATCTTTGAAAGAATTAATAAAATTAAAAAGAAAGCTGAAAATAACAATTATATTAGGCAAAAAAACCTTGAATTAAAATAAAATAAAATACAAGCAACCTTTGAAAAACTGAACAACTAGAAAGAAATAAAAATTAAAAGATTTCAAGCCAAGTTAATTCACGACGTTTTGATTGGTAGTATCCACAATCGTCTTCGGGTGATGACTGTTATCACCCAAATTCATCACCTATCATTGTGGATACTAACAATCGAAACGTCGTGAAGTAACTTGTCTTGAAATTTTTCAAATTTTATTTCCTTTTAGTTTTTCAATTTTTCAATTGCTGCTTGTATTTTATTTTATTGTAATTTCAGTTCAGGTTTTTTTTGTCATTTTCAGCTATTCTTTTCAATTTTATTAATTCTTTCAGGGATTTAGAATTATTTTATATCATATTGGACAATGGAAATCTGAACTAATGAAACTATCGAATATATCACACACAAACTACCAAAGGAAATGTTCAGGTTCTAGAAATTCTAATGTTTTCAATATGTTTGAACTCATCAAATATAAAAGCTTGATGTCACATATTTTTTTAACCCTCTTCGTAATAACACATCTTGACATTCCCTTTCAATTCAATTTTTTTTCGAATATTTTTTAAAATCATGTCTACCTGATATCTCCCTGTTTTGTTGTATTGATTCGTTGCTTTTCTCCGCCGGTCAGATCCAGTAAGATTTTGTTTTTTTCTGTATAAATACCGAAGGTACTTTTGTTTTCCATTATCTTGTAATACATTCGCCAGAAAGGTTGGTATAATGTAAATAAGTTGAGATTTGCAGATGTTAATATATTGAAAAATAAGTGTGTAGAGATAATTTCCAGTATTTATTTTGGTTATTTGTTTATGAATTGAAAGTTTTTTTTAACTGTTATTTAAATTTATTCAAGTTTTGGTGAAGTTTTTATATCATTCTTTTTTGTACCTTTTTTAAAAGTAACATAACCGAATGATGATTCGGTAATGAATAATGTATATGTAAATATTTTTAATTATTTGCCACAATAACTGACTTCTGTTTCATTAATGATATATGGTGAATAATATTATTTTTTGTTTTATTTATGATAAAGTGGAAAGTATCAAATACTAATGATTAGTGGTAGATGATTTAGCTTAATGTTCTATGGATATTGTATCTTAACTGTATATATAACAACAAACTTTCATATAGTGATGGTTTCATATTTAATATTTCTTACTTTAATGTCCGAAAGTGTTTATCACTCCCCTGTAACAACTAGATCAAAAACTGTATTGTATAAGACTTTTGCTTTCTTTGTGTTGTGTCTGATCAATAAAGTTGGGTAAATTAATTCAACTTTTCTTCAATATTTCCCATCATTTCAAAATATTCTTCCCACTAATTGCCAGTTGTCAAGGTTTTTATTATCAATTTAATGTTTGCAAATAAGAATATTAGACATGTTAAATTTCCCTTTGAGAAAATAATTGAAAACTTCATTTACTTGAAAAGTGAATAAATCATCTCCACAGTTACAGAAATATGGTGAGTATAAATCGAAAAAAATACATTTTTAGCAGAGAATAATTTCTGGAAAAGAAAGATTTTTGGGTTTCTACTTTTTATTACTTTTATACAAAAAGTGCGGGAATCTTCCAAAGGAAGGAAGAAAACAAATAATTCTATTAATCAATTCATGGTAAGGCTGCCAAATAAATTATTTCTTTAGCAGCCTCACCATAACGCAAATCAGATGGGTTTAACAATTGCGGCGTTTCATGTTGTGGCTGCACTTTCTCAGGTGGGTAAAACTCGATTTTCATAATTTTTCACGTGTTCAATGACATTATAAACTATCGTATATGAATATTATATTTTTGTGTAATTCAATGTTCTAACAGTGTGTGAAAGCCAAATGATATATAAATTCATTACTTCGGTTACTGTACATATTAAAAAAATCCCGAAACACGTCAAATTTAAATTATAATTTGACATTCTCCGACGTAAAAATGCCACCTCTACCTTCAATCCCTTAGAATGAAATAGGTTTGTAATATATCGTTTGTAAGGTCTCTTAATTCTCTATTCAAAAATGTTATCGCTTTCAAGTTTATTGCAACAATTAAGATAAAATAAATTAAAATCATGTGGTTACCGAAATTCGATAAAATACACTCAAAAA
>WOGR01005550.1:0-13720 GCA_015342045.1 Leptinotarsa lineolata | reverse complement strand
CATGAAAATGAAACGCCGGAGGCTGATATATGTTTTTCTTTCTAGATCCTAAAACTTCTGCTGAGTCCTTTGGGAGGACCAGTTTAGATTCGTTTTGTTATTGAAATAAATAGATCAAAACCGTATTTTATCTTAGATATACACTCACATTGTGTAACTTGTTCATAAAAGCTCCATAATTCAGACTCAATTTACCGCTTATATAGGCTATATAATACAGAAACATCGAACTCATACCGAACCTAAAAACTTATTCAATAAGAAAATCTCAGGTGAAATTTCTAACTTATCTATAGGCGAAAGACTTTTTACTGTTTTTTCCGTAATCTGCACACAAAATAATGTTAAAACACTAGTTAAATATTCTACAATTCTTTCATCGCAGACCTGTGAATCGATGACGGAATCAAGACAATCAAAATCCTCCAGACTCCATCATAGACATCGATCAGAATTGTAACTTTTTGGAAGCAATGAAAATTAATAAACTTGAAAATTGAAACATTTTACTGAATGATCAACTGGATTTGAATAACCACTGATTCATAATGAAATTTCTGTACATGTCTGCATTCAAATTTTCTCTAAAAAATATGATCCAGTTATTTGGTAATGTTATAACCCACACCACACATTTGTCTTGAATGAATATTGGTCACGGCATTCTATTAGAAAATTTGGATTATTGTTGGACTATCAGCGACAGCTAACTGTTCCGTTCTACGTCAAAGTTGCCTCGTCTGTCCATGAAATCCTGTAGGAAAATGCGATATCATTTTCTCTATCACCTTGGAACCCAAATGAAAATCCTACTCTTATATCGAAATCTCTTTCTATGAGAGTGTGTATGAAGTTTGGTTTATAAGGATGGAATTTATTTTTGTGCAAAAAACGTCTCACATTTCCTCTGCCAACCCCTGTATCTTCATTATATTCGTTCTTCCGTTTTCATCAACGCTCAAACAAACATTGAGTTGTTCTTCATTATACTTTATTGGATTATGTGGTTTCTTAAAACGATTGTCCACAGAGCCAGTTTTTTCAATGTTTTCAATATCCTTCCCACGATACTGAAGTGAATATTTCTTCCTAGATGCCGGTGATTGAAAATACAAGCAACATCTCGATATGGCTCATTCTCACCACATAAAGGAACGGTTTCCATTTTGTCTTGTGTAGATAACATTGTACATAAAACTTATTTGTAAATTGTAAATATACAAAAATCTGTACACAAAACAACTCGATTAATTGAAGGCAATAATTTGACATTAACCAAAACTAAAAATTTATTTCAAAAGCCTATTGAGGGATAATTTTATTTCAATTTGAACTGTATCTACTATTTTCTTCCCGACATGTTGCATTAGTCTTGTAATGTTTAAAATCACGAAATTTCAAATCACGTTTAGTACAAATCACTAGAACAGAAGTCTTTTAAATAATTATGAAACTGAAGGTCAATGTTTAGTTTACAGAGAAGTATGATATTTCGAGTTAGTTTGTAGCTGAATTATTGGTCAGAAAAATAATCAAACTGGATAAAAATCCATTGAAAAAAGAATATGAGTGTAATAAGAATGAAGAGAAATACGGATTTTCGAAATAAATGTCAAATTTTACAGGTTTAAAGTAGCATATGACAAAAGAAAATAAGCAGTTGTTTAGTCATTTTTCAAACACAAATTAACTGCGTCAAATCTTTATTACATCTATCATAAAAAAATACTTTCGTATGTCGCGAACTTTATATGTGACACTGTATATAATTAATTTCTCATTTCTGTGGAGAGCTATTCGAATTATATCATTTTCTCTACTTTCGTCTGAAGTGTTTTGGTGTCACGGATACAAAATTTTATTTGGCAGTGTGTTCAATTTACCACAGACCTTCATTTTAACTTTGAGGGATTTACTACTGGCTTACATCGAAGTTGAATTAGTTCTATTGAATACTTTCCTTACTGTAGCCGCATCCTTTATTCCTTCCGAAATTATTCCAGTTTATTTCTATGGCTGTGACTAATTCCATCATTTACCGCTCTTTAACGAGCTTGCTTTAATTTCGTTGGGGAAGATTTTCACCACTTCCCGAAAACATTCAAAGAAGTACAGTCCAAATAATTTATCGACCGACATTCTGAGATTTCATGAACAAGAATACGTTGCTAACTTTAATGAATTTTAATTAGATAAAAATACTAATTTGAATAGATATAAATTCTGTGAAATAATAATTGACAATTTATTCTTACATGGCTACATATAGCCTTGTTAACATGTAAATAACATATTCACATCATTAGATCATTCACAATTCCCCAATAAATATATGAAATATTGGTAATTGTACTATGGATCACACGTCTGAAGGTAAGACCTCGTTAATCCTCAGCATGCACAAGTTTAGACTTTTCAGAGTGGTTATTCGCGGGGAACGGTAACGACAGCTGATCAACAGAAAAACGAAAAATAGATTTCGTTTTGGTTTCTACTACCTGTGTCGGATTTAATGAATGTGCACATTATCAAAATCTTCATATGGATCACAAAAACTTCTGCATTCACCAAAAACAACTTCACTATTTAGGTCAAATAGCAATGATGAGAATGCTTCCAAATTTTTTACCTGGAATCCAAACCGCTTTGCACTTATAAGTGGGGAAACATCTACATGGTAATCTTTTGTGAGCCAGATATTAGCGGTGTAAGTAGTTGTTTTCCAACAGGCATTCACCAGGACCTTTTGGGTAGGTGCATTGAGAAAGATGAATGTTGTTGATGGTTGCAAACTGCTAGTTTCTCTTTTTTATTTTCTCATGCTTACCATAACAGACTGTCACCTTCCTATTGGTTTCACTGATATTGAACCTGCTGCACTCGCATGATTCTGTGAGTCTTTTCCGCATTTGATAGTTTGGTATTCATGAGGCTGATGTGGATGGTATTCCTAGATCTTTTACTCAGAGCCAATCTTGCTTGTTCTCTCTGACAGTCCGAAGGAAGATATACTACTGGTAGTACTACTGGTAGTGACAGTTTCTCTATGATGAGGAATTCTTGTTGTATCCTGGTTTGGGTTTGTTTCAACAGTTTTTGAAGCAACCATTCTTTCTTGATGTAGCTCAGTTCATTGTAGAGAATTCTTTTCATATCACAGAGACTGAATTTATAGTCAGCTGAAGTTTCAACATTTTCCCTCTAGGTAGATTGGTCTTCGTGTAAGTTTTATCAATACTTGATTTCTCAAATGACTTCCTCTTTAGGTTACCTCTACATGAAGTGACGATCCCGTTGGCGATCCCTTGTTTGGCGTGAAGAATTCTTTTTCTATCTACAAATACTGCATCCGGACACAGCATTTTGATGACTCCATGATTATTTTCATTGATGAAATCGGTCTGGTTTCTAGGTTCTTATGTTCGGATAGCTTTCTCTCTATTCATCGAAATGGTTAGATACTCCAAAAATCTACTAGAACAGTCCTTGGACTGAAGACAGCATGCAGGGCCTTCGAAAGGAAGGAGAACCGTCACAACAATGGCAATTGCTTTCATTCAAGGATTGTCGAAAACAACGAGAAAAATTTGGTCTGGGGACATGCTCTAAATCCGCGTAGCACTCTGACAAAAGTCAAGCCACCAAATGCAGACAGTAACTCCTGAAATTGCATTTACCTGACACGACAGGTATGATGTCGGTGAAACCAAGGAGGTCGTTAAGAGTCCGTATTAGCAATAGCAAGGATAGCCTGTAATATCATCCAAAGTACGATGGACGTTGTTCACAGTTGGTGCCAGAGGGCAAATGTATGTATACCCCAGCAAAACTGTGATAATTCCCTTCACCAGGAGAAGGAAATTAGACGATTTATTGCCAATTTCCTTCAATGATGAGTTCATTCCATTCGAGTTGAAGGGGCAATATATTAGCATTGTCCTTGATGAAAAACTCACCTAGAGCACTCACTTGGAAAAAGCTAGGCTGTCCCGAATTATTTGTGAAAGAATTTGAGGTTTAGGTCCCAAACACCATTGGATTCATGTTATGATTGTCCTATAATATCATCATCATAGCATCAACTATACTGTTGATCTTAACTATTTTATTTCAGAAAAAAATATGTTTTTAGGTATATTACTATTATTTTATTTTAATTATTTTATCATATTTTGAATCATCATTCGAATTCATCGTGATGCAATATTAATGTCTTTTATTGTTTTTTTTTGTTTTTGTATTATTTTTATTACATTATACTTATTAATTGTTTACAAAACAAGTGCAGTAGCACTTATCGCCTAGGCACTTCAATCAACTCGTTTCCTTTAAGAAATGTACTCTTGCCCTTGTAAATAAAGTTATTATCATCATTGTCAGACCAATGATCACTTATGGAGCAATTGCCTGGTGGCCGAGGCTTCACGGAAAACGGCTCTGGCAAAGTACTCTGGCTTACAGAGACAGGCTTGTATGGTCATCTGTAGTGCCATCAGTACCACACCGTCAACGGACATGGCTATCCTTCTAGATCTACCTCCTCACCATATTTTTTTAGAGAGCGAGAGGCTAGATGGACTGCAAACAGACTTGTGCACATCGCCAATTGCAGGAATCAATCTAATGCAGAGTACAATGTACTGCTAATTGACATTTCGGGAATGACCTCTGACATTATGCTTCCAACTGTCAACTAAGAAGTACTATTCCCGAATAGGGAGGACTGGATCCTCCGAGAGAAGGAACTATTAGGAGCAGATAGTTGTCGGTTTACAGATGGATCAAAATAATCTTCAGGTTGTGGTGCAGGTGTTTCTAGTCACAGATCCAGGACGGAGATATCAACCTAGGGACCTATGCAACTGTAATCCAAGCTGAAATATATGCTATTGCATTGTGTGCGGAGGGATTGGTAGAATCCAGCCTCACACGCGAGTCAATAGAAATATTCTCGAATAGTCAAGTGGCGTTGGAAGCTCTTGGCTCCTTCCGAGCAACGTCTAAATTGATAGCAAATTGCCAAAAACGACTCTTCTCAATGGGAAAACTCATTGGCATCACTTTAGGCTTTGTCAAAGAAATATTGAACATCAGGAAGACGAGAAGATTTATGAACTTCCGGAAAAATCTTCTAGGATTGTCTCATTCCAAGGCGTTCATTCACTATCTGACCTGAAAGATCACTCATCATATAAATCAATCGTCTTCAATAAGAAGCTGAGTTTATTTGATCCAATGTGAATAAGTTTCAGCCATAATAAACTCTTGCGGGTTTCGGTGGCTGGTCGAATAGTGCCATCACTTCTGATCCAATCTAACCTAGCAGGGACAAAAAATACCCAAAGAGGATAAACCACAACATTTGGTATAGCCGAGCTTGTTTGGATTCAGCGACATAACGTCAAATATCCAAAGCTGAATTCATCCAAAGGTAGGAATACTAGTTCGAAAGGAAATTGACACTGAGTCCTGGGTAGGTCATGAATCTACCTCCAAGCATTGAGTCCACTTAAGGAGTTCTAATTGGCAGGTATTCACATAAGCACGTATAAATTTGTCAACAACAATCGATCTACGTTAGATTTCAAGTTATCGTGGAATAAACAAAAAGCTCAGAACTTCATCATCAAAACGTTGATAGGGAAAATGACAGTTAAGTGTCTGATATTCCAAGAACATCGATTGAATCAATATTATGCTGTTGTTCATATAATTGAATGTCAATAATCCAATAATTCCTTATTTCGTTCCTATCGTAAACACAAACACTACAGACTGATATTTTGAAGTTGTTTATTTCATGAAAGGACAGTCGGCTCGATATCTTCTGCTCATCGGATTATTGAAAAGCTCGTTCGTGTCGAAGCACATAAGCCCTTTCGTAATATGATATGTTTGTCGAAGTCTACGGGACAATACCAGTTAAATTATTTATTTCCACTGGAAAGGTACAAATACTCAGGCAACTTGCGGAAAATTGGCATTTTCCGAAAATTTACTAGGATCTTAACATTTACTTTCCTCAATCATGACAAAAGAATGGACTGTCGAGATTTTGGAATTAATGATAGCTAGTAACATTTTTCCAGTATTATTATATTGAGTTTGGAACCAGCATATTTGAGATAGCTTTCATGCAGTGTTGTTCAAATGGTTGAATATAAATATCAGTACAATGAATTAGGGTGTCAATCATAAGAAGAAGCAAAGCGCTGTTGATAAGCGTAGTTCTCAAAAAATCCTCCCAACTAATCGTGAGTATATCAATTGTTTGTATGTCGTCATGATTTTTGGTGACGTGAAAACAAAACATTCAATTTGTAAGTCAAGTAGTAGTTTTCTTAATCACCGAATTACATGTATTTATAAAAGCAGACAATAGAAAAAATGGTCGATTAATATAGGAAGAAGGAAAGGTTTGTCAAAGCGAGTCTCATTACTTTATCAGCGGAAACATGGATATTGATGATTCACTTGAGTTTTTGAAAAACTTGTCTGCGAAACATCAATATCGAAATTCTTTCCTTTGATGATGCTCAAGATATAATGTATTTTGGGGCAAACATTTTAGAGCTTATATTTCTAAATAGTATTAACAATAATATTTTTGTTATTCTTAGTATACTACAAAAAAAAATTAAATATGAAATATAAAAGTATAAAATCTCTATGCGTGTAAATAATGTAAAACATGTGAAACTTGAAAATTTAAATGTGTAAACGTATAAATATATGAATGTTGCAATACAAAATTCAAACTCGTTTTGAATTAAAAGTATTCGAAATGCTAGGGAGGGATATAAAATATATAAAATATTATATTTTAATTTTTGAGCCATTTGTTTACTGAAATTTGGAATAACTTAAACACATATTCCATTTTTATATGATCTGGAGCACGATTGTGTCTAATATATGTAATTGATTTGTGTCCAATAGCTTTGTTCATTTTTGGTATATCTAGATGTCAATATCGTTTCTTGTATGAGATATTATATGTTCCCAGGTTGTTCTATCAATTATTAGCATTGTCTATCAAACTATAAGCGACAGACAGGACGAAGCATTAGTTTTCAGTGTCGACATTTTAATATTTGGTGATTTCTCAAACCATAATATCAACAAACCTGAATTTGAAAAAATTGGATTCTCTGGCGTGAAATGAATCCACACCAGAACTAAAAACTGTATCTCGACCAAATCAACATCATCAGAGGATGAGGGCATTGCTGGTGATGATAATTTTGTTCAAAGAAACCATGGTTCGAAAATGTGTTTTCATTGTGTGTTCATAATAATGATGATTATAATTGTAGAGCCAAAGCTCAGTGTTCGATTGAACTGTTAATACTTGCTCAAAGAAAAATTGACAACTTTTCTCAGTTTTGGCTATTGTTTTATCTCTGCACGAACAGCAAAAAATATTGTATAGTGTTGGCATCAATTATTTTTTTCAATAAACTCATCTTGTATTTGACAAACCATCGTTTAACGGAAATGACAGCGATTGCCACTACAAATTTTGAAAACCAATGATAAATCCAAAATCCTTCCGCTGACAATTGCATCAAGTTCATTACTGCTCGAAACGAAGAAGACTCCATCTACAGTTTGAAAAAAAACAAATCATTTGAAAGAACAATTCATCATTCATCAGGCCAGTCTCAACTCCCTACACTGTAGGTTAATGGACTGACACCTATCATAAAACAACTACTCCTCTGGCTAATACCACGAAGGGTGTTGGATTATATTCGACAGGTGTCAGTGCAGGAGTCTTCACTGAAGTATTTTCTGCATATGCTGTTGGCGATACAACTACTACAATAGTTGATTTCCAGCAGAAATTCAGAATATGTCAGGCATATATTTAGGGAAGGCATACCTAACCTCAATAAGGTAAGCTGTGCTGATATGTACATCAAAAAGGGTTTTTCATTGAGAATTTCAATCGAAATTCGAAAGTGAAAATAATTTCAGGTGTTAGATTGAAAAGGAATCGTTCGACTGTTAACGAGAGTGTTCCATATTTTTGTTTACCGTATACATAAAACTATAAAAGCCATTTCGAGATTTGTTATATAAAATTAAACAACACTGAATGTTGGAAATAAAAACCACATTTTTGACTTTTCAATCAATTCAACTATGTACGCCTATGGAACGGCTACTTGAAAATTATTATTTACTCCGCTGCTTAGAAACTATACTGCTCATCAAACACATCAGTATATTTCTGACAATGAATAATTCTTCGCACTTTAATTTTCAATCAAATTTTTATTTTTCTAATTTTAATTTGTTGCATAGTTTGTATGACGGATAACATGTGTGATAAATAGAAGTAACATGATTTCCGAAGTTATAAAATAATTCTGTTCATATTTGCAGTTAACAAGGTAAAACAAATAATGTTTGTTGATTGTTTTTCTCGCCAGTACTCTACCAATTGATTTCGTTATAGTTTTCAGGAAATAATTCATTCTGCTGTAAAACAGCAACTAAATGAAAAAATATACAAATACTATTTGTTTTGGGAAAAACATACAAATACTATTTGGTTTTGAGAGAAAATGGTTTGAACGGTGATGTTATTCAAAACAATTATTTCTACTGAACGAATACCAATTTCAATGTATTGAATGGTATTTATGAAAAAAAAGTTGGTGAAAACGCGTGTCAAACAAGTTATTGTCTATGATTGTAACGATTAAATGTTACATCATTTATAATTAAATCTATAATTCACATGAGCCCACTATCTAGTGATCTAGAGTGAGAATTAAGCATTTACATTCGTTCTATAAATCAATAAAAATTAATTCATACATACGAGAGCATCTTGCGGAGGGTAGCCGAACTATCATACTCATAGAATTTTATAGAACGCAATGTTATCTTTGGGCTATTTGACATAAATAAATCACGCATGACCGAATCCCATTTTACTTCTTCTCGATCGATCAAGGTAGCCGGATTGATTTTGTTTCTTGATTGCTGATTTGCAATATCACTGCAATATTACCAACATAAAAATACAACTCATGATAATGTCAACCGCGGTCGTAGATAAAACGTCGGGTAGAGAGCGATTTACAAACCTGGATGATAGCTGTGAGACAGTAAAGTAATTGTTCAGTTCATAATAAATTGAATAGTTGTATTTCCTTCGAGAATGTACACAAACTGGTAACTATTTTCGGCGGCAGCGAGCGTCGCGACGTCTTCATCCGCCGTCG
Source organism: Leptinotarsa lineolata (assembly GCA_015342045.1). Classification (NCBI taxonomy): domain Eukaryota; kingdom Metazoa; phylum Arthropoda; class Insecta; order Coleoptera; family Chrysomelidae; genus Leptinotarsa; species Leptinotarsa lineolata. The sequence goes on along the minus strand of WOGR01005550.1, from coordinate 4,481 downwards.
GCGTCGGCTTGAGCACCGAGATTACGCGGTGGTTAAGTAGAGTAAGTAATTCGATTGGACGCACCAGCGGCGGTTTGTTGGCTAATTATCGGCTCGCCTCGAGCTTCTCGAGGCTTTCATTAGCCGGATGTCGGCATAAAGTTATTTTAAGTACGCCGTCTAGATGATAGTCGTTTATTGTTACATTGTTTCGTTCATGGATCGCTTTGATGTTTCGATAAATGCCCGGAGGCGGCGTTCTGGAAAATGCCATGTAGATTTTTTGGAGGAACGTAAGGAAAGAGGCAGGAATAGAATACAGGGTGTAACATGAGTACATTGAAATATTCAAGTGGCGTATTCCTGAGATTATTTCAAGAAAAAAAGTCTATATGAACCTGTATCCGAAAATGGTTCGGACATAAGTTCATATGGAAGATGTTCCCAATGGTCTTCGAAATCACTCTTGGTTTATGCACGACGGAGCTGCTGCTCATTTTGGTGGGAAAGCAAGAAATTTTTCAGACGTAGTATATCCCCAACGATGGATAGGAAGAGGAGGCACTGAGCATTGGCCCCCGAGGTCAGCGGACCTCAATCCCATCGATTTTTTCTTTTGGGGACACCTAAAATCACTAGTTTATGCTAGCCCCATTGAAAACCAGGAAATTTTGAGGGATAATTGATAGGTCTTCCGAATGAGCTTTCCAGCAAATTTGTAACTATTATTAATCAATTTTTATTTCTATTTGTTTACAAAAATGATAGGCATTTTGACGTTCTTCTCTATATTTTCAGTTCTAGCATGATTGATAATACAAACATTATAATATACTTTTAAGAAAATGTCGTTTATTTATTCAATCTGCAAAATATGTATTTGTTTATTCAAAACTGATTCGGTGTTTCATCTATTGATTTATTCTCTCGAAATATCTTCATATTTTTTTGTATTTTGAAAAAACAAATATATAGCGGTTGAAAATTCATTTATAACAAATTGCTTAGGTTTTCAAAAATCAAATTATTGATGAAAATGAATTTCGATTATGATTTCCAAAATAGAAAACATTTCTCAACTAATTATATCAATATTCGAAATATTAAATTAAACGATAATAAACAATCGGAAATTGTTGTTGACAAAAATCAATATATTATGAAGTTCACAAAATTTTGAATATTTTTAACTCACATTGTTTACTCTATTTGTTCACAAACAATTCAAAAACAAAAAATGCTAGAAAAAAAATTTGTTCAACTTACCAAATGTCTTCATCAATTACAGAAACGGGAATATAGATATTCAATTTTTGTACCTACAGAAAATTATAACAAACAAAATATTTTGAAATTTTTTAAATTTCCATAACGGATATCATTAAGTACACTGATAAAAAAATTTCACAAAGCGAAAAATATTTCAGAAAATCATTTAAACGTTTTTTGTGGTTTTCAATGAAGACCCAAATCAAGTAGAATATTGTCAATTAATAATTACCTAGATTTTTCGATAATTCACTTGAAGATTTTTTTCTAACAAGAATCAAATTTTCATAGTGTTCAGAATACACTCTAATATTCGATAATTTCGGATCATCAGTCGAGAAAATTAATTTTTTGTGACACACTCGCTTCAGATGCCGCGTGCGCATCCCCAAATTTACCCAAGTATGCTTATTTTCGTTGTTAAATAATGATTATAAATGATAGAGATAGAGTTTCGAAAGGTGTGACTTTTTTTGAAATTTTCTTCTCTTCATAGAACGTTATTTGGATTCCTTGATTTTCTATAGATTTTGAAATATTTGTAAAAACCTAAATACCTTTTTCTTCACATCTCAATTCATTCATAACTTTCGCGATTTTCTATGTGCTAAAAAAAGGTTTCAGTACATTTTTCTAGATATCATCTTATTTTATCACCATTTTTTCACCATTCTCAACTTTCAACTAAAAATGAACGAATGACTTCTACCCCACCTCTGACACCAAAAGTAATAACACCAGTTTTCTATGCGAAAACACCCGCGAAAAACACAAAACGAAGTGTAATCCCATCAAGATCCGAAATATGAAAGTAACAATATTCACGTGAAATCTGATCCCGAAAGAACATCACCGCCGTTATAACCTTACCTGAGAGCACAAAAACAACTATCAGGAAGTTTCATCTGCCGCACACTCAGTGGAAAGTGTAATTTTATGTTAAGCGATCTTGGGGGAAATTATACACGATTCGCGCCTCCAGTGCACACGTAAGTATAAATAAAATTACAAGAACGCCAGGCTGTAAATTAGTCCGCTAAAAGTTAATTTGATTATATTGTAATTTGCTGAATGCAATCTGGGCCACTCGCGAATACTCGACCCTTTTTAACGATGAGTTACGTCCCTCCACTGCCGAGCTCTCTCTCATTGTTTCGATGAAAAACAGTTTTTTTAATTGTCGCTAACATAATTCGGCTGTAACCGGAGGGGATTTGGATGCACGCGATTACAATTTGCAGAGATTTTTAATATTGTGCTCCTATTCAGGAGGATGTGTCGAGGCCAGTTACATCTTTTCAAAATAACAATCAATGGTCCACAATCTACCTCAGTCAGCACATCCATATCCTATCAATATCCATAAAAAATCACTTGATGATCCCAATGGAGATGGTCATTGAATAAACGTCCAATGGATATTCATGAAAGTCCTGTCATTTGGTAGCACTACCATATACTCCTCGGTTAACAGACATTATTGGAAAACACAACATTAAAACGGTTTTCAAACCCACCGAGAAGATAAACAGTCTTAGCATGGCTGAAAACAAGAAAGACCAACTAATCAGCAGCGGAAGTATATCCTATACCGTGTACTTGTGGAAAGGTGCACATCGGAACCACCAAAAGATCCATGGGAAGGAGGCTGAAGGAGCATGAAAGAAACAGCAGTCTGGGTCGAACGCCATAGTTGTGGTCAAGTTACAAGAAGTTATAATTTAATTTTGATAATAATAGATACAAGTAGAAAGTAGGTATTTTATTACTAATGTAAGTACGGTACTTAAAAAACTACCTTTATCTTTTTTTACGTCTTCTCCCGAAACGCGTTACAACTTCATCTACTCCAATGGGTACATTTTTATGGACGTGGACAAGTGCCAATCCGGTTAGACGTTCTTCAATTATTGAAGTTCTCAGCCACGATTTGATTTTTCGTAACGTAGAGAAATATACATCTCAATATCGCGATTTGAAATAAGGTCAGATATCGTCTGCGATATGTATGTGGATGTCAGCATCCACAGCCGATATTTGTTTACAACAACAAAAACTGGATATATGTGGATGTCAGCATCCACAGCCGATATTCGTTTACAGCAATAGAAACTCGATGTATGTGGATGTCAGCATCCACAGCCGATATTCATTAACAGCAACAGAAACTCGATGTATGTGGATGTCAGCATCCACAGCCGATATTCGTTTACAACAGGAACTGGATGTATGTGGATGTCAGCATCCACAGCCGATATTCGTTTACAATAACAAAAATTGGATAAGTGTGAATGTCAGCATCCTCAGCCGATATTTGTTTACAACAGGAACTGTATGTATGTGGATGTCAGCATCCACAGCCGATATTCGTTTACAACAACAAAAACTGGATATGTGTGAATGTCAGTATCCACAGCCGATATTCGTTTACAGCAATAGAAACTCTATGTATGTGGATGTCAGCATCCACAGCCGATATTCATTTACAGCAACAGAAACTCGATGTATGTGGATGTCAGCATCCACAGCCGATATTCGTTTACAACAGAAACTGGATGTATGTATATGTCAGCATCCACAGCCGATATTCGTTTACAACAACAAAAATTGGATAAATGTGAATGTCAGCATCCTCAGCCGATATTTGTTGGAAACAGGAACTGTATGTATGTGGATGTCAGCATCCACAGCCGATATTTGTTTACAACAACGAAAACTGGATATATCTAGATGTCAGCATCAACAGCCGATATTCATGTACAACAACAAAAACTGAATGTATGTAGACGTCAGCATCCACAGCCGATATTTGTTTACAACATAAACTGTATGAATGTGGATGTCAGCATCCATAGCCAATATTTGTTCACAACAACCAAAACTGGAGTGTTATCTGGTAACAATCAAATTTTCGATGCGTTCGTTTCCAAATATTGGATTTGCCGTCAAACGAAGTATTATATTAATCAACATGAATATTGAAAGTACTCAAATACAATCTATATTGTGACAAAACATTTATATAAACGTGACCCGGGGCGGGGGGTCATGACCCGCTGGATTCGCCCTCGTACCAAACATAGTTATAATACCACAAATTAACAGTTATTGTGAATTCCTCAGCATCGCATGACACTTTTTAAAAAATTTCTCTCTACCGGAAGATGTTTTAAGGGTCAAAAATTATTTAAAATTTCACAGTGATGCTAATATCCTCCAGGACTTCATAAACG
>WOGR01005549.1:0-13721 GCA_015342045.1 Leptinotarsa lineolata | reverse complement strand
TAAGGCCTCGTTAATCCATTGCTCGCACAAGTTTCGACTTCTGAGGGTTGACGTTCGTCAGCTGGTTAACGGAACGAACAATTTTAGAACAACAATAGTTACTGACTTAATTGTGATTTTCACATATATTCATGGTGGCCTAGGAAATATATCCTTGATTTTATTATCATCAACATCTTAACCATAAGTGATTTGCAAATTGCATTCAACTCATAACATTAATACCTTTCCATCCTCATTCTGTGGACACACAATTTGGAATTGACAAAAGCATCTAGGAACAGCAGCCAATTTGATTGAAATGCTGAGAACATTTGTACCTCAGCAGTTAATTTCTTGAAAGTGACTTTGTTCAGATTCCAGTTATGTTGAATGAATACATTTTCCTCAGGTCGTTTTAATGATTTCTCTTCTGTTACTTCTTATTTTAACTTATATTATATTTTGTTTCATTATAAAACTGACACAAAACGTTTGGAACACCGGATCTGCATGGATATAAGGTACATTTTTATCCAGAAAAAAATGAGCAACAAGAGATATAATTTTATTACATTTATTTTTACACGAGAATCACAACATATAAATATAATATTTCAATAAATCAATATTGTTCCGCATACCAGATGGGAATATATTTCATATTTTTGATCGAAATATCAAGTAGACGTTACACTAAACATTAGGTAACAGCTGTCGAAGAGGTTATTCCATTGGGAAAGAAACTTCATATATATGTTCAAAACTTATCGCTGCAATACAGAAACGATTTAAAATCAACATTAAGGGATGATTTTGGGATATTTATAGAATTGTAAATATAGAATATCATTACAAATTAATGTATTTAATAATTGCTGCAAAAACACAATTGTGTCAGTCGAAAAGTGGACACACATAGTATGAATAAGTCTGGTGTTTAGAAGATGATTGACTCTTCTGAATTTCAGTTATTATTCTCGAATATGACGTTTTGAATGTGGCTCTTAGCGAATCTCAGGCGTTACTTATTCATACTAAATATATGTAGCAATTGAATGAATTTACAATTAAGTACATAACCCTCTTTCCATTCGATTTGTTTATTCATGCATTTTACAAAAGAATGAAGCTAATGAAAAAGTGTTCCTTCAACTGCTATTTCAACTATTTTCCTTTGATTCGACTTGAAATATTTCTGTGAGAATAGTTTTTTAGAAAATGCTGGAAACTAAATGATAATGAAAACAGTTTTATCTGAAACCAGCACAGATAACCGTGCATTTTCATCCAGAATTATTCAAATAAACAATATTTCAATTATCTCACATCGAATGAAATCATCTAAAAGATCTGAAACCAGCACAGATCACTATATTTTTATTTCTATTAAGAATGAGAATTGAGAGAAAGAAGTAGTGAAGTTGCCTGCATCATTTTAACGTTTCTTGTTCAAACAAATGCTGCTTTAAATTTTTTATAAATATTTCTCTCCTGATTGGCAAGTGAAAATTGTCACAGAATGAACTTATATCAAGCAGCGGATTGATATAAAGTATTTTTGTTGTGTTGTATGTTTTTGGCTTTCTACTTTTCGATGGACTATTTCTGATTTTGTCAAAGATTCAAAATTGCCCTCCTATTATTGAACGTCTTATAGTATACCAAATCGCTTCCCAAAAAAGTGAAAATAGAACAGAGCACTGAATGTTTCATTAAAAAAATATGAATACTCGAAGGATATCTTCAAAAAATATTGTTTACAGCTATATAATGAATTGTTGACAGATTCTCTTGACCATTAAACAGAGGCTCTTTGAAAATTATTAAAGATTTCCATCACATATCTTATTGAACTGGAATTGTGTTCTGAGGAATTTCTTCATGTGCAACTTGTTGGTGTAATGATTCAATACATAAAGCTAATATGAGCTTTGTCAGTAAAGTGATGCAGGCAAATTAAATGAATCTTTCTGTAGAGAATTTGATCAAATGATTTAACAAAAGGTTCAGTGAGAATTTCTCCATGAATTTATACTTCACTGAGAGTCAAAGAACTCATAATATATAATGTTTTATCACTTTCTTTTTTCAATGTTGATGTTGATGAAATTTAGTTTATTTTGTATGTAGTTTTACTCTGTAGTTTGTACTCTGGTTAAAATTTTTTTTGTGTATTTACTACAATTTGCATTCACGGACAATTTTTGTCGATTGCTAAAATTTTAAATCATATCATTTCTTGAAAAGATTACTACCAAATCTAAAAAGAAATATTCCACAATTTACCATGAGTAATGTACTTAAACTTACGAATGCCTGTAGGTTTGAAAAATGCACCCAACTATGTTCTCTCTGAACCTAATGTCTTTATCGTTATTGACTCACTACTGTCTTCATACACATTCTTCTTCTTTTTCTCACGGGATGACCTACTTGGGTTTGGTACTCTTAAGATATCCTCCTTCTTACTACACTAGTAAAATTGAGGGGTTTATTTTAATTGCGAAAAGTAATAGACCCTGGTCAGCAACAGTCTTGCAAGTTGAAGGTTTTGCCCGCGTTTTCTTCGTCTCCGTACGTTTCGGATTCGGGCGTTTCGGGTACGTTCGGTCCCTTCAGCTGGAGGGTTACTAGGTCTTTGCACCCGTCCAAGGCGAGAACGATGAACCGCCCGTTAGAAGATATTTCGCAGGCGGTGATTTTGGATTCGGGGGTATATACAGCTATCAAGTCACCTGAAAAAGTATGTTTGTCTGTATTATCGGGTTGAAGAACTATTCCTAAATTGCAATTGTCTCAAAATATTGTTGTGAACTATACCCTAAAAAAATAACGTCAGCCGATGCTGGTCTTTTCCCATCGATTGCTACCTAGTCAAGGTCGCGCTTAGCCCTATTTATCTATCTCTCTCTCTCTCTTCAGAGATATCTGAAATCCAGCGTCTTTTCGAGAGTTGTTTCACCGGCCTCCAAAAGCTTCTATCGAGTTATATGAGCATTACCGCAATGTAAGAGAGTCAGCCAGTTCCAAAAGTGTAGTTCAAATTGAGGTAATATGCGATAGTTATTTGAGCAACAGTCCAAAGTTCAGTTACAGTTTTTATGATGTATTACAGTGTACAAGTGAAATACAGTTGAGTTCAATTGTACAGTGTAGTCATACATTATTGAACCTACGGGGAAAACCTAACAATACAAATTTATGGATATACGACGCAACATATTATTTTTTTGACGCTTGAAACTGCAGATCGAATCAAAATAAAAAGTTTCTTCGTCACCACGAAATACTACCATGGAAATGATATACGAGTTCTTGAAGCGTTATAGTTTATTTTGAGCAATTATTTCGCTATTGAAACATTTTTAATTGTTTTATGAGAGTTCAAATAGGTTAAACCACAACAAAAGATACATACCTATGTATACAGAAAATAAGTATTTTGAAATGAATGTCAACAATTTTATTCCAACGTTCTTACTCAATAGGATCAAGCCTGCTGGAAAACAACTGCTTTCTCAGCTAATGCTACGATGGACATTGAATTATATCCGATAGGCACAAGTTATTCCACGGAAGAAATTCCGCCAGATGCTTCTTCTTATCCTTTTAGCAATAGGACATCGGTGAAGTCAATGGAGTGATAATCTGCAGACCGGTTGTGGAGTGTTACTCCTCGTCAGTGCACGAGAGGTAGTGTCCCGATACCTTCGTCTGAGAGAGGATTTACTTCAACTATACCGTGAAATGAAAATAGTTTCGGCATGTGAACAAAGTCATAAGAATCATGTATTATAAAATCGTTTCCAGAGTTCCTACAGTCCAGTTGAATTATTTTAATTCAATTTTGAAACATAGATATATATCCTTGATTGACCAATTTAATAAAATCACACATTGAAGCGCTGTTGAAACCGCCTGAAACATTAATCAGGCGCATTTGGCAATGATAGTGTTAATGAATGCACTGTTCGACGTGGGTTTGCGAAATTTGGTTCCGGAGATTTCAACCTCGAAGATGAGGCCCGAAGTGGTCGAACAACAGTAGTTCAGGACTAGGATTTGGGAACCCTGGTGGAGACTGACCAATCACAAAAGGTGCGTGAGATGGCGGAAGAACTGGGCGTCAGCTCCCATGCGGTATTTAATGGTTTGAAACGTATTGGAAAGGTCAGAAAGCTCAAAAAGTGGGTGACCCACGGTTTGAACGATCGACATAAATTGTCACGTTACTAAGTCTGTTATTTTTTGCTTTTGGGCAACCGAAACGATCACTATGGTTACTGTATGGTGGTCAGCTATAACTTTCTGAGAGGAAATTGACGAAATGTACCGAAAATTACAGTTTAAAGTAGACTCATGAAAACGGATGAATCTTTTGAAACAATCTAATATACTGCCATTTATGTACTATTATAGATGAGTCAGATTCTTTTGAAAATATTACGCTACCTTTGTTCAGGTCCCAAATTCTTATCGATCTATCTCTGCATTCTGAATCTCTGGAAAGACATATCGCTCCCGTTGGATCTAGTTTTAGAGAACAAACTGGAGAAGTGTGTCCACTCAATGACCATCGACAGTTTCCTGAAAATACAAGTTTTGTTATCATTTGAATTTAGGGAAACACTCTAAAGTTTCAACACAATGATACAGAATACTATTTGCTATATATACAGTTCGTAAAAGCCAAATAGAATAAATTCATTATTTCGGTTACTGTACATATTTTTGAAAAATCCCGAAACACGTCACATTTGAATTATAATTTGACAAATTTCAACGAAGAAATGCTAGAGAGCAAGAGCACCCGACGGTCAGACCTTCGTTAATTTATAAAAGCTGAAAGTTCTTCTGTGCATGTCCCTTATACAGGTAAGAACGACCAGCGACTATAGAGTTTGGGTCGTGGTTACTTGGGCAGGTAACAGGTAGTGAAAGTGTATGGAATAGTACCTAAAATTCGTTAAAGTATAAAGCAAAATTTTTTATATTTCCTTCGAGATAACTTCTGAAATCTCCTAATCCATTGCCGGACACTTATGATAGTTGCTACCCCCTGCCAGACACCCCTAACTTCAATAAATTATATACTTTCGCCATAGTATAAAAGCTAAATTTTGTATATGTTACTTGGGGACCTATAAAAATGTTACCTCAATAGCCGGACAATTTTGATGGTTATTACATCTTGTCAGACACATTGAAAGTCCGCTGTAGGTGCGAGCGTGAATGTTTATTCGATTACGATCTTTTAAGATATCCAATACAAAAATAATTTTATGAAAAATGAGAAATGAAAATTTTCTATGTTTTTTACCACTTTTATTCGTAACTTAATGTACTGGAGTTTCGTCCTATATGGACATTTTCAAACTTTCACATTAAACTTTAATGTCCTTGCCCTGGTCTGCGAGCATGATCGTCTGTTTCACGGAATCTTTGCAAGATCCATATGATGGATGTGGGGAGCACATTGAATCGACGACCAATTCGTCGGTATCTCCAGCCTTCTTCAAAAAGTATTACTGCTTGGGCACATTCGTCACGGGTTAAATTACGTGATCGTCGCCCCCTAATGAATACAAATAAGTACAGGTCTTGAACTCAATAGATACATTTTGTGCTTCTTTTTATATTTTTGCGAATAAAAACTGAAGCACTGAACCACAGTCTGAACATATCGCATTTACGAATGGCATATACGAGGGGTTTACCGAATATTACATTGTAGTAGGAGTTTTTATTAACGCCAACAAAATATTTTGAAATTTCAATGTGGTGCGTTAATTTATTGGAAAAAGATTGTAGTCTTTGAACGCAGTATCTTTATGAATTACTACATCATCATTATACCTGGAAAATACCAGCCTTTTTCATCTACCCCGTATATTATCCAGATCCATCTAATTTGATAAAACACTAGACATTAACAACGAAGATATCTTTCAAATACATAGTGATCTACTTGTAAAGTAAAACTTACCAGTTATAAGATCCCAAACAAGAATTCTCGCATCTTCTAGTCCTGATATGACACAACCTCCTTGCGAGCTTATTTCTAAGGAGACCGTGTTACAAGATGGCTTCCATTTCTTGAATAGCGTCCCGCTTTGTAAATCGTATACAACGATGAAATTCGGATTAGGTTCTGCAATCTCGTAACAAACACAGCAAACATAGTTACCTGAAAAATGATGAAGACAATTCAATTCATTTGGATCATAAGGGGTCTGTTCAAAAAATTAGGTGAGTTTTCATTTATCGCAAAAAATATTTATTCATTCATCAACTTCTATTTTGTCCCCTTCAAAGTAGTCCCTTGTGTCAGGTTTTTTTTTCGATCTTCGAAACAGTTCTGATATGTATGTTTCGATATGTCCTTGAACTCTCCCAGCGGTTCGGTTTTTATCTCCTCAATCGTTGCAAAACGCCATCATTTCATTGGTTTCTTCAATCTTGGAAATAGAAAAAAGCCACAGGGGGCCAAATCTGGTGAATACGGTGGCTGAGGCATGATTACGGTGTTGTTTTTGGCCAAGGAATCACGAAGAAGCAATGACCAGTGAGCAGATGAATTAACGTTATGCGAAAGCCATTAATTATTTTTCCACAAAACCGGAAGTTTTTCACAATACCGGAGAATTCTATATTCAAAATAACAAAGTACCAAAAAAGTTCGGAATATCTCAAGTTTCCAAATGCCGAACATCAAACAGGGCACAGTTCTGAAAGAACTTCTTTTAGTGAACGCTGGTATTGATATAGACGCTTGACGCTTCGGGACAAAGAAAAATGCGACTTGTAATAGACTATAGAAAACTTAATGCAGAAAAATAAATATCCATTACCACGAGTTGATAAAATTTCATGTAACCTTGGTAAATATGTTTATTTTTCAACCCTCGGTTTGACACAAGGTTTTCATCAAATTGAAATGAACCCGGAAGTATTGAGAAAACCGCATTTTCAGTAAATAACGGCCACTATGAATATACGCGTATGCCCTTTGGTTTAAAAAATGCTCAATCATCATTTCAAAGAGTTATGGATAATATCTTTGGAGAAAATCTACATAAAACATGCTTTGTTTACATGGATGATGTAATATTTTCAAAATCGCTTCACGATCATAAAATTCATTTAAAACAAATCTTTGACAAATTTCGTGAATTCGCTTTGAAAATTTGATTGGATAAGTCAGAATTTTTTGAAAAAGAAGTTGCCTTCTTAGGACACATTATTACACCTGAAGAAATCAAACCAAATCCTACAATAATCAAAGCCGTACAAGGCTACCCGTTACCCACTACAACAAAAGAAATAAAAGCCTTTCAAGGATTATTAGGTTACTATCGTAGATGCATTAACAATTTTGCTGCAATAGTGTCACCATTTACTAGGTGTTTAGAAAAAGGAACAAAATTGACTCGAACGATCCTAAATACATAAAAACATTCCATTATTGTAAAGAATTATTAACTAACACCCCTGTATTAACTTATCCAGATTTTTCCAAACCTTTTCAACTCAATACTGACGCTAGTAACATTGCATCTGGAGGAGTTTTATCACAAAATAATCACCCCATTACTTTCTACTCCAGAACTCTTAATTCACCCGAAAAAAATTACACAACTATTGAAAATGGATTATTATTGATAGTGAGACCGTATCTCTTTGGAAAACGATTTTTGATTGGAACCAAAAACCTTCTAAAATATAGAGAAACAATATTACGTACTCAATTATTGAACATATATTGATGTTGTTTGTGCCATGAATGAATTGAAAAAAAATGATTAAGTGGGTAGAAGGAAAATCATATGTATTACATGGAAGTGAAGTACCCCTTCCACCCTAGAAATACGAATAGTTATTATTGAATATAATTCATATTTTACCTTCATGGGTACCTTCATGGCAGTATCTTACCTTCATGGGTGATTGCTGCTAGCGAGGTAATGAAGTGGTGATGAGGAATCCTAAGATCATACAGTAACTTTCTGGACTTGAGGTTCCACACCAGTAAAGGAAAAGGTTTTTGGGTTTCGTCGCCACATACAAGAACTCTGAAAAATATTATGGAATAGTTTTCACTTGTAGATTTTTGGGTTATTCTCAAATTCATTTACCTTCCGTCCCCCGAAACCAGCAGGGAATTGAGAAAGCGGTCTTCACCGGCTTTGAATGTGGTGACGCAATCACCTTCAGAAAGGGAATGACAATGTATTGAAAATTCATCGGTATATAATAAATAAACAATGACAATGATGATTGATAATAATAATTATCATTATAACAAATCTTCACTGTTCATTGGTGAAAGAATTTTCAGCTTGATAGGTATGACGACAGTATCAAAGATGGTCGATTTAATGCTTTTAGGGGATACTTTATATTTAAAAAAAGCAATGACTTCAGTTTTATTTAAAAAAATCAGATCATTGAGATTTTCGATAAAAGAAAACATTAAAATACTGCAATCGGCCATTTTGACTGAAACAGTAATCACAGCGCATGATGTCACGTTTAAATAAACTGCACTGTCAATATTCTCATTCACTGTGATTTTTTGTTTTGAATACTAATAATCACTCATTTGGACTGAATTTTCATTATTTTACATGTGCTTTATCGACCCCACTCTACTATAACAATGAAACCAAGCTTTGTTAAGGCAAATAGTTCAAATTTGCCTAGGATTGATGAATTAATGTTGGGCGATTTCCTCGCAACAAATGAAGAATTTTGCTCGTTTGATTTTTAAAACGTGAAAATTTCCTTGTAAGTGAATTTTTCATTTATCTTTACCCTAGATAGCACCATTTTTATAATCAAACTCGTTTTGTACTCAGGCGAATTTAATTTACTTTCATAGGTTATTTTATAAGTTATCATATACGAACTTGTTATTGTTTATTTTTGAGGTTAGCTTCCTCGCAGTTGTAAGTTGCTATTTTAGAGTTGATGCCATGTTAATATCCGATAAAACGAGTGAATTTTTGAAACTTAAAAGCACCTATCAGTTCTAGTTGTATTTTTCCTCATACTAAACACCAAAACAAACATAACCTCAATAGATTAGTTATTCCATAGCCTTGATAATTCAGTTATTTCATGTCAAACAAACGTTTTGAGAAGGACCTATCAAAGACCCTATTGAAAGCACCTATACTGGGTGTTTCAAATTCGATCCCCATCATTGGGATCTCGAAACTATGAGAGATACGAAGATAGTTGAATTGGGACAAAGCTGCGCATTTATCTGACTAACAATATGCCATTGAGAAATTCCAAGTATATCCGGAGATATACGGAAAAAACAGAAATTTCGGAATGGTATTAATTTTTTCTGACTTTATTTTTTGAAGGATTCGAAAATAAATTACATTTCCACATTGCCACTTTTTTCCTGCTACATAATGGTGTTTTCAGATTTGATATCCGACGTTTCATCTTCCGGCCACCATCATCAACTTTATTCTTTTTTCAATTCTTTCTGTTTTGAATAGAACCAGATTTCACCTTTTCATTGATGTATCATAACTTATAATTCTTTTTCGAAAAAAATCATAGATATTGAAAAAAATTTATTCTTATCATAATAGGCTTTGTCTTTGATGTTTCTAAATTTGACTTTCAATTTGTTACATTCAATGATATTTTGTTATTGTACAAGTCATTGAATTTTTGGCGACATCTGGTTTCGACATGGTTTCAACCGATGAACAGCTACTAAAATTCTGTCAGAAAATATTATCACTGAATAAAATAATTGGAACAACTGTTACCTGTTTCTAAATTCATAAGATTTATGTACATTCGGTTCCTACTAAGTGCCACTAAATGGGATTGGTCGTGTAGTCCATAGAAGGGCATTTTTTGGTTCATGACCCCCTTCAACTTCGTTAAAAAACTACCGGTGTTCAAATCGAACGTCCTTAACTCTCTCCTACATAGTACTATACATTTGAACTCATCTATAGGAATTAGATTTATGGGATTCGTGACTCCCTGGAGTATCCTTATTGGCTGGCAACTGAAAAATAAAGTTGAATACGATTGTGACGATGTTTATATTATATTCAATCATGGATTGTAATGATTCACAACGAAGTAATTTTCATCAAATGAGAAGGGTACGGTCTTGTTTATGTACTGAACTGTGAAGTGATTATTTTCCGGGCTTTCTAAATGAAATGGCGAAGGCGAAAGTGAGTGACTTCGAGAAGATTCTTTTGATATACGAAGTCTGTTCAAAAAAATAAGGTGAGTTTTCATATTCTCAAGAAATATATATTCATTCATCAATTTTTATTTTGTTTCCTTCAAAATAGTCCCTCTCAGATATAATACAGTTGTGCAAGCGTCCTCATTCCCATCTTCTCGACCTTCTTTGAAAAGCTTGTCCCACTTGTAAAACATTTTCTGACTCATGTACAATGAGCGTATGCCACTGTCAATATTTCAATTGTCTTTGAGCACTTGATTTCATTTTTTACATAAAATTTGATACAAATTTTTTAATCTTCTTTTTTTGATAGCAGAAAAGCGCGAAATACTTCTAACTTTTATGCCTCTCAACAAGAAATTAAACATGCTGAAGAGCTGAAACTGTGAACAGTGCCACTTCAGTTCCAGTCACCGTTGTATTTTTTTGTGGAGGTCGTATTCGACATAATTTTTCAATCGGCTGGTCTACTATGAAACTTAAAGATGAAGTTGCTAGTCGCCGCTAATTGACATTTTTGTTTCAATCTGGTTTTTTTTACAGAAGTCTGGCATGATATGTATAAAATAACCTTCTATAATCTGATTCCTAACAGTAATAGCTATTTATGATATGAGTGTTGAAAGTAAAGTTTCAGTTTGTGAGTGAATAAAACGAACAAAATAAAACTTATCTTCAACACAAATATCTAACAAAGTTTTTTGTACAACTGTCCTCTTTTCATAATAAAATGGATGAGTTTAATATTTCTATAAAAACACATTTTGACATCTCTTGTCATATAACTATTTTCATGTTATCGCATTTGCCGTGTCAGGTGAGGCCGAATCACCTGGTTACTAACAAACAGTATTGTTTACAGCTCACACGTTTTATTGAAAGTCACATTTGAAGTTCTTGCTGGTGTTCAATGTCTATTTTCGGAATATATGGAGGCTGCGGGCGTGTAGAGCTGTGCCAGTTATTAATAGAAGACATTAAATTAATGGATAAATCATTGATTCTTCAAATTCCAAATACAAAAACGAAAATAGGTCGTTCTTTTTGCATTGTTGCAAAAAACATTGACTATTTTGATAAATACGTTGCATTACGCCCTTTTCTTATCAATCATCAACGTCTTCTTTAAAAATACTCAAATTATAAATGCAGTACTAACCCAGTTGGTATAAACACGTTTGGGAAAAAGCCCCCTACCATTGCTGACTTTCTGAACCTCAAGGAAACAAATGAATATACAGGTCACTATTTCAGAAGGTCTTCTACTTCTTCGCTAACAGAATCAGGAGTCAATATAACGGATATTAAGAAGCACGGAGGATGCAGGTCTACAACAGTAGCTGAGAGTTACATTGATCAATCTATTTCTTATAAAAAGGCTATTGCTGAAAGAATAATTCCAACAGCTAGCTCACTTCAAGAATTAAATATTAAAGTTCAGGAAATTTTCAAATCAGCTAGTTCAAATATATTACAAGGCTCTTCAACATCGCAAGGTATTAATATCAGCAGTTGTTCTAATTGTACTTTTCAAATTAGTGTTCATAAATAATAACAATAATGTAATTAATGTATATAATACATTTGTAACAGAATTTAATTGTATCTATATCTATTGTTCATGAGAAAACTTCCTTGAAAATTGAATAATTATATTTTGTTCATTGCTATTTGGTCAAAAAAAGTCATGTTAAAATACACTTAACACTAGTGTTCAAAATATTTTAACACGCTATTTTGTAAACATCATCTTTTGATACTCTTGACAACCATTGAAAGTGTTACTTTCAATGACAGTTGTATAAAAAATGTATTTATTGCTCAATATTGATACAAACTGTAATAGAGCGTTCAAACAGAATTTTGTGATTTCGTTATGATTTGCCTCAGCTGTTATAAACGGGTTTATGTTACTTTACCGGTTCCTATTTTGTATTGGAAACGGATTGCAACGTTAGGTTTTCTTTCTATCTGCAATATCATGCGTTTTGGTATTTTATAGAGAATACTTGTTGAAACTGAAATATATTCATTTATTCTGAACAATTTCATTATTGCTTTAGTATTTCAATCCAAAATATTTACATAATGATAAATATGGTGTGTTATCATCAGATAAATCCCATATATTCACGTCGAATGTCATGATCAAAAGTTCTAAAATTTCCTCAAATGAATGGTCCAATTCAAACCTTCCTCTTCTTTTGTAACATATTCAATACATTTTATCGACATTTTCTGTGGACTCGTTGAAGAGTTACTTTAATGCGAGCCCCCTGTCCCAGAGAGCTTGAAGGCAGAAGATGATGAAATCTTCATAATCGAACCTCTACTGGTTAAGAGTTAACCTCTGGTACCTACTTAAACTCCTCGTTGTCTGTTGTTCAATGCATTTTTCGATGCGCAGATAGGGAGAGGGTCTTATGCGCCTGAGATGAGGTATTGGAATTGGAGTTATCTTGCAACATTTTGAAATGAACGTTATCAACTGTATTTAAAAAAAGGCCTTGGGTTCACAACCATGGTCTCGACTAATAACTTTATCTTTTCTAGTTTCATCTAGACCAATCGATTTGATCTATAGTAATTTTTTAATAGTCTTTCAATTCTTTCAAATAAGGAAGATATTGCATGTGGAATACACTGTGGTACACCCAGATAACTAGATAACTAGATAACTAGATACTCACTTGATGATATCCCAAACACAGAGTTCATTTTTCGCAGTGGAAACCGTAACAATAAACTGATCGGTTTTTGGCAGTCTAACAACGATATCGATTTTTTTGTCCTCACAATCTTTTTTTGACAGTTGATCCCGATTTTCGACAACCACACTCTTAATAGGAATCAACGACAACACTGGAGGGTTTTTCGCTAAACTGTACATACGGGAAATTTGGGAATCATTATTTTCAACACTGAGTTCATTCTTGCTAATTTTATCGCTCATAAATTCATGCAGATGCGAGTAGAACTGCCTGCCGTCGTAGTTCAAGACACTCGCGTGCGTTTCTATGAAGTCTTTTAGAATTTCGGTGAAGCTGTTGCCAGTTCCTGCCTGTAGCTCGATGTCTTCTAGGATCTGGTAGCAGTTGGAGCCGCATACTTTGTCGTATATCCAGGAGATATCCGAGAGGTATATTGAGTCCTCTAGGTTCGAGTTGAGTTGGAAATGGTGGTAGGGAAGCTCGTCCAGTTTTCTCCGGTTGTAGCTGTAACAGAATTAGAAATTGTTTTTTGGGATAGAAAGTTTTTGGCTTTCTACTACTCCATCTTGATACAAAAAATGTGGGAATCTTCCAAAGAAAGTAGTAGAAAGCCAAAAACTTTCTTTCCCAAAAAATTAATCACTCCTAATAAAATATAACCCCTTCAATAGAAATTGTTATCAGTGGATTAGGCAATATAACATTTTTGGAGTCAGCAGTATCATTGTTGGTATTGTATAGGATTCATTCTTCTATAGTCCAAATATAGGGTGATTTTTCAAGAGGTATAGGAT
>WOGR01005547.1:0-13724 GCA_015342045.1 Leptinotarsa lineolata | reverse complement strand
TGCTCAATCTTACAAAAAGACCTTGACAAACAATGAGTATAAGAATATTAGTAAGCAGGTAACTGAAACTTATCGAGAGAAACTCAGAAATAACAACATCATAATCAATAATCGGAAAATAAACTCTGTTACTAACAAAACAGAAACCATGTGGCAAACAATTCGAAAAATACACAAATCGAGTAACAAATATAAAGAAACTGTAATCTACGATGGTGATAATAAAGTCTTAAGTCAATATGACTTCAATATGAATTTTACGCGCGTAGCACAACATGGGGATACTGATATTGACTTTATGAAAAATAATGTTGAAAATTCGCCATTTTCCATTTTCATAAATCCGATTACAGAATTTGATTATTTTGACATGGTAGAAAAACTCAAAATTTCCGACGCTAGCGGAGTTGACAGTATTTCAAACAATCTCGTTAAAAAATGTGCTCAGGAGTTGTGTAATTCATTGATATATTCAATTAATCTTTCTGTTGAGCAAGGCATATTTCCTGAAAAATTAAAAGTTGCACTAGTTACTCCTTATCACCTCATATCAAGTAGTTAAATGTCAATGTATTCAGGCAATTATTAGAAGTTCCGCCATTTTGTATTAATTGAAGATACCGACATTATATTTTAGGTTTATGAAGTATTTGTCAAGAGCTTCAAAATGATGTGTCACAAGACCCCCCCTTTCCATTTAATTTTTTTCCCAGATGACGCCCAGTCGCCATCTTGAAAGTTTCAACTGTCAATTTTACTTCAAAATGAAGTATTTATGCATTAATTTCATTATCTCAAATTTCAATTTTTTGAGCTGTCCCGTTCAAAAAATAAAAGGCGGGGGACATTAATTCTTGAATTATGTCTTTATGTTTCAGAAAATAAGGATAAGTCTGTACAGAACTATGATATACATCAAATAAACACTAGCAGTCGAATTACTATCAATGAACCTTAGTAATATCAACAGTGGTTTACGTGCATTCAACAAGTTACATGATGGCTTTTAATAAGAAAGCCCGAATACATTTTCATAGCAAGAAACTTTTATTCCCCAGAGGATTTTTTTCCAGCAGATTTTTTCTGTTGAAATATGTTCAAAAGTTTTTCATTTTTATCACTAATGTTAATGCAAACGTGCTCAATAGCCAGTTTTAATATCTATATAGGTAGCCTTCACCAATTCTGTTGATAAATAATATTGTGATAGCTGATTCTAGACAAATCTCACCTGTTCAAGTTGATATGTGTTTCAATTCAATTTCACTCATGAAATATTGATATTGTTGCTGTGTTGTGATTGATATTGACATATCGAATCCAATATTGTGTTTGCCTTATGGAATAATAAATGAACATAAAATAAATGAAAAATGTACATGTTTATTATTGCGATGAATCTTCCCATTTTAAATATTCTTTTTGTATTTACAGAATGTGATCTACAAAATGTTCCACCAGTATTCGCATCAGACAATTTTTCCGAATGCAAGAGCAAGGGCAACATCTTGTGCAGAATAATATTTACTTTACAGTCTACGAATAACAACACTGATACGTGGCGAGAAATCAAGGTTAGATCAAATTCAAAATCAATATACTCGTTTGAATTCATGTTCAACTCAAAAGTCGATAATATATGGTGAAAGAAAACAGGGGTTTTTTGGATTTGCCCAAAACTGCTGCAATTCAGGCAGCTACACTAGGAAACTACATTTTCAGTGATTTTCTTTGATGATATAAATTGAGCAATCACATATACAAGTCGCCAAAGCGATAGTTTTTTCTCATATTGCTACACCATTTTCTTGGCACTCTTGTTTTTGTTTTCTAATTGAACTCCGCTTGAGTCCATCTGGTTATATAAAATGACTGTGAAGGTAATGTATCTCAATGCTCATATTACAGCCAAGTCCCCGTACTTATAAGCTCTCTCCACACAAGCTTTCCCACGTAAGTCAGAGATGACTGACTCAACAAGATGATGGAGTTGGAATTTCAAATAGTCTAGAAAGTGTTTAGAAATAAATTGAAACTCATTCAAAAATATATCTCAGTTGGATTCGAAATATTTCATTTTCTGCAGAAAGTCTGGAGTTCATTGGTACTTTGGTATTGTTGCCCCATTTCCATTTCGTGAAAGTACTCCTTTGAAACTTCGTTTGATGCTTTCAACAAATAGTCATCAGTGTTAGGTTCGCTACCACCCTTGAGGATGGTGGAAAGTACATGCATGCTATCAGTGTAGAATTCTGGATAGACAAATGTGCAATGGCCCATCTCAAAAGAGGATGGTGCAGGAGAGGATGTGGAGCTCGTAGATGGAGAAATCCTGCACCATTTGGATGCCGGAGAGACGTATACTCACCTAGAAGTGGAACAACGCCACTCGCAAAAGTTAACAGCAGTGGAGAATTATCTCTTCGTGGTAAGTATCAGCACAAACTCCGACAGTTCTGGTCATCGGAACTGTTTGGAAAGGACAAAGTTGCTGCAACAAATATGCTTGCCCTCCCAATCTTACCATACTCGTTTGGAGTAGTATCAGCTCGACGTGAAGACTAGAAAAATGATGCACCACGGTTGTACTTCCCCCGACAACAGGGAGGCCATAGACTTTCAAGTTTGGAGTGTCTGTATGACAGGATGGTACTGAATGGAGCCTGTAAAGTCATCGGGAGTTCGGATCTCCTACTCTGCTTGGTGCGCGACCATGAGAGAGCAGAAATTGGAGCATTTCTCTTTAGGGCAGCTGCCCGAGCAGCTGGTGAACTCGGTTTGATTTTTGACAATAAACGGGGTGATCACAACTCTGTCACCGAGTTGGAACCCGTTCAGCAAAAGGCCCACATAAAATCTGCAGAGATCACTTCACTTCTGCGACAACACAAAGATGACCCAATGCATGGGATCTTCTTCAACGTGACTTTGGCTTATCAAAACTCCTCACCTTCGCTCAGGGGGTATAAACCTCTGAAGGAGCTAGCCACCCGCGCCAGCGAAACGTCAGAAGGAAATTCCAAAAATCGACGACCTCCAAATTCTAAAAATAGTGAAACTCACAATAGGTAGGTTGTCCATGGATTGCTAACTTTTAGTGAACCAGTATCTCATATTCGATAAAATATGACGAACTGTTTCCGTCCCTTCGTTGCTTTGTGTGCAGTTGAGGTATCTGTTGAACCCATTTCATTCTCAATGGACAGTGTCTAGTGAGTAATGGTATAATTGTTCTTTTCTCACATGGACGATAAATAAAAGTTTTTTCGTATGTTTTTTCGGACATGTGTGTGTTTCCTAGTACTCTCTGTGATTCTTATGGACCCACTTTCCAATCTGGTTCCGTACCAAAGATTTCAGTACACCCAGCTGGTTCAAAGGCTCAATATGGAGTTGTTGATTCATGTCTAGCACCCTCATCAGCTTTTTTGTTGCCTATGATACTACTAGCTTGTACCCATTATCGAATCAGTTCTATTTCCGCCCCCCAGTTTTCTCAGTTCTTGGCTGCAGTCTCAGACCGGTCTCAATGCCACCTTTGGGTCATTAGTGACCCAAGTGGAGCCTGCTACATACCGTTGAGGCATCAAATGTTTCATGCGCATTGCAAAGTTGCATTCAGTTCAGCCTGGAAGACTGGTGTTTACTGACCGAGTAAGTAACTGAAATGTAAATTTTTCCCCGTCTCGCGTTCGGTTTTCAACGGCAGGTGTTCATGCCGAAGATATTCAGTCCTTAACATATTTCAAAATGTCTATTTCACACAATCCCTTATAAATTGGTGAATTTCACAATCTAAATTGGCATGCCCTTGCATCTCCCATCATTCAAAGATGTAGAAGAGAAGGATTCAAGAATATCTCCGAAGCAACTGTTGGTATGATCTTCATTGCTCTAAACAAACGAGTTTTTGCACCATGTTCAATTTGTTAACAGTGATTGTTTGCTTCATTTCCAGTCTCCAGACCACAGATATCTTGGTTTTAATTACCATCGTATATAGGCAGTACATCATATCTGGTATTTCTGAAAGCAGATCCGGCTACTATAGTGCTACTTCTGCCTTTCTTTCCACTCTATCAAAATGTTAGTTCTAGGTGAGCTTGGAATCTAGTATCACTCCCAGATAGGTGTGTTATTTCACCTGTAAGTTTCGGACCACTTAGTGGAATGGGTTTCGTTGCCAATGAAAGATTTCCTATAGCGATTATTCCATCGATAAAGCAGAAGTAGCCATCATCGACATTGATGTTCCTTTCAAATCAAAGGCCTTACAACGAGTTACAAGTATCTTTCTTTCAATGATGTTCAACGCCAATGTTTACACTTGTCATGAAAGAAAACTTTATCCAAGATCACATCAATTTTTATTGCAGAAATCTAGAAGTTACAAACACTGCTTCAGACGTGATGTTATATATCGATTTCGGTGCCTTCCAAATGAACTCACAGTTGATGAGGAGACATTGAAAAACATTGCTACACAAAATGAGAACGATTTCCTGAAAAAATTTCCGTTGAAAGCTCACCTCAACTCAGTCACATGCCAGAAATACTCCCTATGGGACACTTTGAGGACTTACGACTATATCGTCATGTAAGTATGAAAATGTTTCATTACTCTCAGGAAAAACTTTAAAAACCTTTCAAGTACTCTTCACAAAGAATCTACCTGCCTATTTCAAGATTCTAAGTTCAGTAGCTTCGGCTGTACATTTTCTTCATGTAACTTCAACGGTATAAGCAGCGCACGCCAACCTAGCTCTCAGGGAGCAAGAATCTTTCCGGCTTACTCAATACTTATCGTTGTATTATGAGCCTATGTGTTATTCTGATGGATAAGCTATATTTACGTAAAGTTCCATTTGAATCCGTTCAGTCGTTTAGGCGTAAAAGAGCCACAAACAAAATACCTACATTTATCCATCCTGACAAACTTTCACATTTATATTGGTTTATGTTCCGTTCCTCCTTTTCCCTTCACTATATACTGGTGATCACTCTATGAAATCAAACACTCTCACTTATTTCCCACGTCCACTCTCGTTTGCCTATAACGAATGAATATCTTGAATCATCCCCAACAAAGGGAACTGAGTCAGCGTTATACAATCTCATAGCGTTCATAGACGTGCATTTATTTCTCACTTCCGTGATTGGTATTCTCACAATATTTCAGTATACTACAGTATAGATAGAAACAAGTAATACAAAGTGTTAACTTGAAAAGTTTCCTTCCTTTCAAGAAGCAATATAAACAATCTCGAAAAATGCATCGAATTCATTTCCAACGATGATTCTTGATGGATTTTCATTTTCCAGAAATCACAAACTTTTGAAAAATAAATCAGTAAATTCGTGCAGAAATATTACCAAGATTTGAACTACTTTTGCCACATTAGAACAAGAATATGATATTTCGCAGTTCCTTATATCACTTCCTGATAACTTCAAAAGACAAAAAATATATGAATTTCAAAGAAAAATACACTTTTTTCGAAAGACGTTTCGACTCCCAGAATGATCAAAAAATGCTTCATCACCCCAAGAAAAGACTGTTTAAAGAGGTTGTTTGAACTCATGCGATATCAAATGGGAATTCAAAGAAGGCTGTTGTTTTATATTACAATATAATAATATTTGAATTAGAGTTCACTTGCGAACAAAACGATCAAGAAATCACACGAGTTAATCATGGCAACTAACATACGAGAAAAAATAATTGTATAATATTTTTCATCAACAGCTTGATTTTGAATGAAAGGTTATCTGAGACGGATATTGAATTGGCTTTGTTGTTTTTTCCGTATGGACATTTAATTCTTTTCGAATATCAGTTTTTGGAAAATTCAATATATTTTCAATTACAGGATAGCCCTGATAGGCTATATTGGAGTAGTTGGTTATGCAACGATACTTGACTTTCTAAAACCAAGTGACCAGAAAGGAAAATTGGGTATGTATCATTACAGTGTGTCAAACACAAACTTCCACTCCGCTCCATCACTTCTCAGTTTGTAAATTTCAAACGACAAACATCCAATTTCAATAAATTAAACCGATTTCTGAGATTCATAAAGTTTAAAACGAGTCAAATGTAGAAATAGTTTCAACAGAAACTTTTATGAAAGTAGAAACATTTCCCCCATACTTCAGTTCCCCCATCACACGTTCTAACAGCAACATATCATGTGTAATCATAGAGAAATGTAATCAAAATAGTTAGCTTAGTTTTTTGGACGAGTGACAGGCATACGTTCAGAAATATTTTATTGACTCATGAGCAGTATTATTTTTGAGGGTGTATACTCACATGCCAGTGTCAAAGCTAGTTTTTTAGTTAATTGACCGTAGTTTTTATGCCTGACATTTCGTCTACGATCGCTTTCGTAGAGCATAAAAACTTGAATGCTACAAAAAATAGCATTAACACAAAATGATTCTAAGGTGGCTCACCGCTATAACTTTTTTATTATTGGCGATAGAAGAACGAAATTTAAGGAGTGTGTATAATAGTTCAATTTTTTGACATATTCACTTGCTTTGCCGTACTTCCAGTTTGACCGGAAATGACCCCGACTTTTGATTTTTTAATAGGACATCCTATATATTTTCACTTATTTTGATCGAGAATGACATTCTGAATCCAACAATACTCCAAACATCCATGAATAATTTTTTTTCCAATTTTTATTTTTTGATCTGAAATGCCATATATCGTGTAAATCGCTTCATTCTTGATCAAGTAACATGGGAAAGAATTATTTCACAGTCGCAAATATGAATTTTTCCAGTTAAATTAATTTTTCCAAATGAAAAGGGGCTAGCTCGTCGGCTTTTTGTGAAAGATCATTTTCGCACGAATAATTTGATGCCACACACTTTCACTTTATTTTCTTTATTTTTCTGAATAATTGCAAGAAAGTCGCAAATTAGTCCATCGAGGTTATAAATTTTCAAAATGGCCTCCTCCTTGATCACGGCAAAGTTCAACTTTTTCAATTGTTGCGTGCATCACATTGATTAGCTAATGCAAAGGCCAGATTGGGTAGATTCGTTGATAATCCATTTATTTCATCCAATAATGAAGTCATTTCTCACTGTTTTCGATGGGAAAAATTCCGTTCTAGCAAAGCAATGGCTTGAAAAGTATTTTGAAGACGTCCCTCCCATCAGAAACAACAATCAAACATTGGTTTGCTGACTTCTAATGTGGTCGTAGAGACACTGATGATGCAGAACGCAGTGGGCGTCCAAATGAGGCAGTAACACCAGAAAACATAAAAGATTAGTCTTTGAAAATGATAAGATTTAAAAAAGTCTCTACAACTAGAGGCACGAGAGACACTAGCGATACAACGTATCAATTTTTTCTGTGATATAAACACATCATTGAAAAAAGTAGATGACCTCCAAAAACATATTCCGTATCTCAGTGGGGATTCGACATGTGCATAGTATAGCATTATCAGTTGTTTCTTTGTCTGAACTGATCTCACGTTTCTGAATAGATAGCTGACAGAGTTGAGTTTCGAAATTACTGACCCAGAAACTTCACACATGATACATTTTCCAAAACTTTATTATTAATAATCACATGAATGGTAGGCACTTGTTTTTGCCTTTTATGAAAATGTATTTACTGAGATTTTGCTGCATATAGATGCAATGAATTCACGCAGAACCAGTCATAGAGATTGGAAAGAACTTCATTACATCTTTTCTCCAGAGAATAATCAGATTGTTTGGGAAAAAGTATGGACGTATCGTCCGCATACAATGTGAAATGTATGGATGGGTTCGCCCCAACGATGTCATTCACATTGATAAATAAAGCCAATTTTGATAAATAAAAACGCATTTTCTCTCTTAGTTCTTGGGACTTTTCAACCTGAATTACTCTCACTCAAACATCAAATTGCACGAAAAGAAATACTTTCCAAACAACTACTTTCATATAAACATTGAATCATACCGAAAACACAGAGTTTGTACTCCATACTTAATCAAAAAAGTGTTTTTTTTTGTACAATTCAATGTTCATATGAAAGTAACTGTTTCAAAAGTATTTTTCTTTTGTGTTATTTAATGTTTATGTATGAAAGTTACTTAGTTGCATGATCTACACATCATTGTGAATTATTTATTCTGAAAATAATCGCTTTCCTCCTTTCTTAAAAAGTTTCCAACATTCATTTGTATAAAGATGGATAAGGTGAAATTCAACACCTTTCTTTTCCAAAAAGTAATCTCTCCTGGAAGTATCCCTTTCAATTCGAACATTATAATTTACTTCGTATTCTTTTTCAGGTGGAAATTTCTTCTCATATTTTTCAATTTTGAGCCAGTGGAAAGACCTTAGAAAACCCATAAGTAACCCAGATTATAATCAGATGAAATGTGTACAGGGAATAAGAACATACACAATGACGTTGGTTATTGTCGGCCACACAATATCTAGTGCACTTTTCAGTTTTGTAGCAGATGAAAAATATCTGGAAAACGTAAGTCCATTATCGAATCCGCACTTCAAGAACTTTAGCTGGAATAATTTTCAATTGTATGTGTGATGAAAATGGATGATACTTGATGAAATTCCATTATAACTTATTCAAATAACACTCCATTGTAAGACTGTTAGTTAACATTTTATAGAAGTGCGATACAGGAAGCAAATAATACTTTGAACGAATTTATTGAAAACAAATCTTCAGTGTCTGATAGATTGGGACTACAGCTTATCAAATCTAAGAAGAGACTTGAGAATTTCTTCTCTCTCTCTCTCCCTCCTTTTCGCTAGTACCATACCAGCAACAGAGAGAGATAGAGAGCAAGTCTTTTTCTAGATTTGACAAGATGTATATAAGTTGAGTTCTGATTCTTTTCGCAAAACTCATATTGGTAAAACGGGGGGAACTTTTCCTAAAAAAGTTTGTAATGATGAAACTGGTAATCAGGATAGATCTTGGAGTAATATAAACTCTTGGATTGTTTTGTATTCAGCATATGTCCAGTAGATTAGTAAAATGCTCATAATGCTCAGAAATAAATGATTAAAACTAAATGAATGAATAAAATCAAATAAGTAAAAATTAAATTAAATTTAATGGAAATAAAATTAAAATAAAACTATAATGATAAAATCAAAATGAATGAAATGAAAAATGAAATAAATAATTGAATAAGTAAATAAATAACAGCTCAGAATTCTCAGAAATCAATATATACAGATATTCGTAACTGTTGCTCAATAAACAAATATATATGAATAATTTCCTTTTATTGAATCAATTTCTAATGATGAAACTGGTAATTAGGATAGATCTTGGGGTAATATGAACTCTTAGATTGTTTTGTATTCATTATATGTCCAGCAGATTTGTAAAATGTCCAGAATGCTCAGAAATAAATGAATTAAACTAAATGAATACTTAAAATCAAATGAGTAAAAATGAAATGAAATATAATGAAGATAAAAAATATATAATGATAGAATCAAAATAAAATAAAATAAAATAAAAATTAATAAAATGAAAAATAAAATACATAAATAAAGAATAACTAAATGAATATATGGATAAATTAATGCTCAGAAATCAATATATACAGGAATTATTACCTGTTGCTCAATATTAAAAAAAATATGAATAATTTCCTTTTATTGAATCAGTTTGTGATGATGAAACTGGTACTTAGGATAGATCTTGGATTGATATGAACTCTTATATTGTTTTGTATTCATTATTTGTCCAGTAGATTAGCAAAAAAAACATTATGTAGTGAATTCAATACATAAAAAGTTGTCAGATAGTAATAATCATCAAGATTTGAATGACTATAATATATTATACAAAAGCACAATGTTGAAATTGTACTGTGTTACTGAACACGCATGAACAAGCTATTGTATAGTTAAACACAACAAAAATCTCACTCAAATACGTCAACTCTTTATGACCGTGAATAAGTCATGAATTCATTCCTAATTATCTGATTGTGCAAATCGTTACTCTCGTTAAATGTTCCCATTCTTGAAATTGGAAACAACCTGCATAGTTTCGAAACGTTGGCTCGAAAGCAACTCTAACTAAACCTTTGAATTGGTAACCAAACCTTCCCATATCAAGTGGGATCAGCTCTTTGTAGATGTACTAGATATTCTACTATTTATTGAATTGTATACTATCAGCAAACTTGACTGACAAATTCCTTCAATTATTCCAGTTGTTTTTTAGTTTTTCCAGAAAATGTCAAATAAGGTCATAATTAATGGAGGACTGATGTTAGTTCAGACAAATTTTATGATATCAGGGTGGCTAACGGCAAAAATGGTGTACAATCATGTAGGCAGTAATGGAAAATTACCGTTCCGGTTCATAATGAAGAGGATTTTCTTGAAATATATTAGGTAAGTGAAAACAAAGCACCTTTGCTTATCTGTTCGACAAGCAGAATTGAAACTTGCCTGGAAGCACTTTTCCCATCAGTCACATCTTCAGGCATGCGTTTTACTCATCAAATTAGAATCATTTATGGTTGCTAATTCAACATGATCAGCGGAACGCGCGTTCAGTTCTAGCAAAATTTGATACTTTGCGATATTCCATTTCGAAATGTTGATTCATTTCATCGAACCCAATATTGAAAAACACAATTACCAAATGCAAGTTATTCACACTGGAAGTCACAGCATTCTGAGAATGACCTCTGACAGTATATCTCCAACTGTCAACTACGAACTGCCTTATACATTAGTGTTCTCAAGAAAAGAGGATTGGATGCTCCGGGAGGAGGAAATATTAAGAGCAGATAGTTGCTGGTTCACAGATGGATCACAAACACCTTCAGGTTCTGGTGCAGGTGTTTTCGGTCGCAGACCCAGGAAAGATATATCAATCTGCCTAGGGACTAATGCGACTGTATTTCAAGCAGAAATCTATGCTTTTGAACGGTGTGCAGAGAAATTGGTAGAATCCAACATCATACATAAGTCAGTAAAGATATTCCCGGACAGTCAAGCGGCGTTGGAAGCTCTTGGCTCCTACCGAGTAACGTCTAAATTGGTAGCAAATTGCCAAAAACGACTCTCCTCAATAGAAATACCCAACCAATTGTCTCTGCTGCTGCAAAGGAGGCTGCTGCAAGCGGCTTCATCGGACCAGAACCTCAACTTTGCCAAACAAACATTGAACACCTAAATGGCAAGAAT
This sequence comes from Leptinotarsa lineolata, assembly GCA_015342045.1. Lineage (NCBI taxonomy): Eukaryota > Metazoa > Arthropoda > Insecta > Coleoptera > Chrysomelidae > Leptinotarsa > Leptinotarsa lineolata. Next base: position 2,515 of record WOGR01005547.1, on the reverse strand, counting down.
ATTTATGAACTTCTGGCAAAATTTTTCAAAATTGGTTCACTCCAAGGTGGTAATTCACCCTTTGGAACTTGAAACCAAGCAGTTGTTGAACCACAGTAGGGATGAATTACGACATCTAACAGGGCTTTTCACAGGTCACTGTCGTATGAATCATCATATGCAGAAACTTGGACTGTCAGAAGGCACATACTTTCTGCCTGCCCCGCTGCGGACCGAATCAGTTTTTCAGAGTTTGGCAGATCCGCACTCTTACCATCTGACCTGAAAGATCACTCACTATATAAACGAATCGGCTCCGTTAAGAAGCTGGGTTGATTTGGTCGAGTGTTGATAGGTGTGAGCCAGAATAAATCCTTGAGGGTTGCGGTGAAGGATTGAATAGACCCACTCACTTCTGACCTAACCTAACCCATTCAAAATTTCAAGTATAACAAATAAGTACCTACTATAAAACCTGCTGTATATTATTTTCATATGAGAGGTACTCATATATAGAAATGTTTTCAATCGGCAATGATTGAATTAATGTTTTTTGTATCACAAGAACTTTTATACCTACAGTATTCTGCAAATGGTGGAAACACTACAATTCCGTTAAACTGAGTACTCTGACTTTATTGAGCATATTTCGTTTATTCACTAGCCAACAAATGAGAAAAAACTGGGACTAATATTATAATGGCTATACATAAGAGATTGAAGCATCCTGACTGAGTTATAGTTATTTTCATTTTATACAATACAATACACGTCTCAGTGAAACTTTTCCCCTTGTTCGTTACTGGACAGCACCCAAATTTTCTGGGAAAAAAGTTCAAATGAGAATCCAAGAAATGGATTTTGAGAGACATGTGACATCCCATTCTGCAGTAGTTTTCAAGTAGTTCTTCTACAAGTGTTTCGTAATTTTCTACTTTCCTGTTCCCTAAAAACTTCGAAACACTTCTTTTGAAAGAACTCCACGCAGCTAATTCAACATTACTTAATTTTGGTAAAACGTGTTTAAGATATTTAAACGCATCACCTTCTTTGTCTAATGCTTTTACAAAATTTTTCATCATCCCCAGTTTAATGTGCAATGGAGGTAACAAAACGTTTTTGGGATCAACAAGAGTTATTTTCTTGACCTGGAATATATGTATCTCTCGGAGGCCATTCTTTCACTTGATAATGGCTCTCTGTTGCCCTACTGTTCCAAAGGCAAAGAAAACAGCAGAACTTCGTAAATCCGCCCTGAAGACCTAGTAATAGTCCTATGACTTTTAGGTCACCACATATTTGCCACCTATACGTATTATAACTCATTTCATTTAGAATAAGTGACATACTTTCGTGTGTTTCCTTCATGGCAACTGCATGTGCAAGAGGAATGGAGGATCTTTTGTTACCATTATGGAGCAGAACGGCTTCAAAACATGTTTTAAACGAAAAGCAAATTTGGAATGTTATGTTCATTAAATTTTTGTGAAAAAAATCAAAACTCAAAAATCTTACTTGTTAGGAAATTTTTACTATAATTTTCGCATTTAGGGACCAAAAATCAACAAAGGACTGCCTTTGGCATTACAGTCGTGAATTGGCTGTAAACTAGTACCAATCCTAATTTTAGGTTCTTACTCATTTCGATTATTGATTGCTCAACAATGAATAATAAACTGAACGACACAAATCATTGGTTTTTTTTTTCGCGTGTTGAAGCAATATCTGCAGGGAAAATATTTTCTGAACAATATCAAATCTTTTGACGAGAATCATACCTTCGAAATGAAATAAACGATACTTTTTTCATTGCAGTGTTTTTTTTTTCAGGTTACTTCCCGTCATCATTTTCGTTATATCTCTGGAAAGGAGCAAGTGGATGGAAGTGTTGATTGCTCCACCTCCTATACATTTTTATGAGATCGATAATAATGCTTGCCAAAAGAACTGGTTTGCATCCTTGTTGCTGATCAACAATTTCCTAAATTCAATTGACATGGTAATACAAACAGATCCGATGTCTGGATGCCTAAATGACTTTACATCCTACATAGTGTAGAAGAAAAAGTCCCCCCCACCTTCGAATAGAACTAGATATCGAAGCCTGTCAAAATTTTCATTTTTTATATTTTTGGATGAGAAGACAATAGTATTGCAGCATTCTAAGGCTCAGAAAGACGTTCTCAAACTCACTTCGAGAATTAATTATTTTCTAGCGCCCCCCAATTTTTTTTTCTTTACTACATCTTAAGAATCACAATCGCAGTCATTATTTTAATAATTAAATTATGTGTGTCATGTGAAACAGAGACTTTCTGATGGGGGAAATGTAAAACACCATTTTGTAATATTAGGAAAACTTTTATCCATGTAATTGAAACAAACATTTCAATTTGGATTTCAAAATCAATCTAATGTTAAGGATGAATTTGATGATTGATTTTTGACAAGTTTTTCAATATCAGGCTCAAATTTACTCAAAAACAGCCGTTAGTCACCGCGTTCGGTAATCTGCAATCGATTTCTCTTTTTAGTT
>WOGR01005546.1:0-13725 GCA_015342045.1 Leptinotarsa lineolata | reverse complement strand
ATTTTTTTTTCAATTTCTCCAATTTTTCGAAAAAGAATGATAACTTATGATACATCATTGAAAAGGTAAAATCTGGTTCTATTCAAAACAGAAAGAATCCAATGTAGCACCCAGAAAAAAATAAAATTGATGATGGTGGCCTGAAGACGAAACGTTGGATAGCAAATCTGAAAACACCATTATGTGGCAAGAAAAAAGTGGAATGTGGAAAAATAAAGCCAGAAAAAAAAACATTTTCCGAAATTTCTGTTTTTCCCGGATATCTTCGGATATACTCGGATTTTCAGAACTTTCTCAACGGCATATTGTTAGTCAGGTAGATGCGCAACTTTGCCTCAATTTAACCATCTTCGTATCGCTCATAGTTTCCGAGATCCCAATGGGGAGAATCAAATTTGAAAAGGACAAAACTTTCGAAAAAACAATATACTATTACAGTATTACCTACAACTTGCATTTTCAAATTGAATGGGAGTGATTCCGTTGAATGAATACACGAATGAGTTAGCAGATTCATTATTTCACCTAGATGAATGAATGAATAATGTGTTTTATTGATTTTGGGTTTTTTTGTTACATGGTATGTGTGGGTAAACGGGGATGGGGGCTGTTATAGGCTTATGCCTCTTCAGGGTTGGGGGTTAGTTTATAGTTGAAATTCTCCTTCCTGTTTATGTTAGTGTTATTTTTTGATTGTTTTTGGTGTTTTTTTCTCGTCCTGGTTAGAGTATCCGGGTCCATAGCGGTGTTCGTGTTTGAGAGTTCAAGTTGTGATGCTGTGGGAGATGTGACTGGGGCTTCAGGATGTTCCAGGCCGTGTGCTGTCCACTATCTGATTGCCAGTGGAAACTCTTCCATGATATCCTAGATTTGCTCCGACGGGTCTTCCACTTGTCCCAGGAGTCTGACTGGGGGGAACGGGTACTTCTTCCTTAGTATCCTTCTGGGATCTGCACGGGGCGTCCAGGCGGTGGTCAGGGTGTCAATGGGAGCGGTGTTGTGGCTGCGCATGGATTTGGCGGCGTATCGGCCTTGTAGTTCCTGAAATCTCAAGTTGATAGGGGTGATATTTATTCTGTTATATAAATCTGGGGAGGGTTTCCCTAGATAACACATTGAAGGCCTAAAGAAAGTTAATCGTAAGGTTGTACCAAATTTTTCAACACAAGTAAAATAAAAATAGCTAGTCGTTGCTGATACTTCAAATATAACTTTCATACTCGCAGTCAACGCACATATAATACTGATAATGTCTGACGTAGTAGCAGACGAAACGTTTGGTACTTGCGGTTCCATTCGACCCAGATTTTGATCTCGTTAATCATTGAACTAAGAATGGTTTTGTATTTATAATCATAGTTCTTTTTTATTTCAGGAGAAAGTTTGAATCCCGCCATCGATATTGGCCAAATTGAAGGTGCATTTGTCCAAGGTTACGGACTATTTGTTCTGGAAGAAATGGTTTACTCCCCTAACGGTGATACTTTCACTAGAGGACCGGGAACGTACAAACTTCCTGGATTTTCTGATATTCCTGCTGAGTTCAATGTTTCGCTTTTGAAAGGTGTTTCTAACCCGCGAGCTGTATATTCATCAAAAGTAAGTATTTTCATCCAAATCAAATCCTTATTATCATCTCCTGCAGAGTTTACGAGTATTGTTGGTGTGCAAGATAAGTAATCAAGATTAGTGCTCTATTTATGATTTCGTTCATATACAAGAACTCTGTTTATTCAACATCATGAGTACCTAATACACTTTGATTTACATTTTTTTTTTATTTTAATTCATTAACGGGTAACACCCAATTGAGTTCAACAGCATCTAATAAACTTATGTATTTCTTTCGGAGGCTAACCCGATCTTCTTGAAATAGCGTTATCAATTCCAGTATTGAAAAGTGGTTATAGCAAAAATGGTTAGGGTGAGTTAGGGTTAGGTCAAAAGTGAATGGGTCTATTCGAACTTCCATCGCAACCCGCAAGGGTTTATTGTGGCTCACACCTGTTCACACTTGACCAAATAAACCCAGCATCGTAACGAAGCCGATTAGTTTGTATGGTGAGTGGTCTTTCAGGTCAGATATGGTAAGAATACGTCTCTGCCAAACTCTGTAAACCTGATTAGGTCCCCAGCAGGGCAGGCACAAAGTATGTGCTCTGCTGTTTCATCATTTTCCAAACAAAGGCTATACACAAAATGCTTAGGTGGTCCGGCTGGCAAACACCTTCCCGACACTGCCTGCAAAATTTTATTTTTTTTATAATTTTTGTTCGTTCAATTTATATAAAGACAAGTATTAGTTTTTCATCATGATTCCTTTTTTCAAAATGGGATATCGGATAAAATTATTTATTTTACCTATCTCTCAAAGTTCCCTCTAGACAATTTCATACGGACATCAACGAATGATTATTTCTTTCAAATCACATTCGATGATTTAACAATTCACATTTCCTGGAGAAGAAACAGCGATTTCCGCCACTTGTTTCTAGCACAATGTTTTCATCTGAATTGTTTTGTTATTTCAGGCAGTTGGCGAACCACCCCTTTTCCTAGCAAGTTCAGCATTATTTGCTATCAGAGACGCTATCAAAGCAGCTCGTGAAGAAAATAATATTGAAGGAACTCACTTCAGATTGGACGCACCGGCTACATCGGCAAAAATTAGGATGGCTTGTCAAGATGAGATTACATCAAGAGTAAGTTTGAAGTATTAAGAATTTACCCTTTGTCGATGAAGATCAGCGCTCTAATCCACAAAATCGGAAATTATTTTGGTGTTTGCTGAGAATAATCCAAAATCAATTATTCTTTCCATGTTTGCCCCGTGCCGTTATAGGCAGGGTATTTTACGATGGTTGATAACGTGGTATTATTTCAAATATTGTCCATATTTCATTTCTTGAGCTTCTGCAGTATTTCAAATAGGTGACCTTACAGTGAAATGTCTGCCGTTTTAAAATGTCGACGGTACAGAGCCTACGATAAATGTACATTAAAAGTCGAAGTCTTTAGGGTTCAACCCATGATATTCTTATGTCTGATGCCAGTAAGAGTGTTCTTGAAACCATTATACTCTGATAAGGGGAACCATATCGCTGTGGTCGAGCTAGTTAGTTTGTTCACTTCTTGGTCCAGTTTTTTGTGAACCTCGTTTTCGTTCAACTTCTTCCTTTTTTATTTCTTCCATAATTGATCTTTCCCAACTCATTTTTAACTGAATCGGAAGCTAAAGGTCTGCACTTCACCCAAAACTTCTTTGATTTCACTTTACACTTTCAGCTCTTTCAATTATTTTCAGGTGAAGCCTTCAACTAATTTTGTTTAATCGACGAAATAATATTCTCTCCTGTTCACCTGCTTTTCTTCGTCGTACCAGTTTATGTTTCTTGATGCACTATTATTTAGTCTTTTCATCTCCTTTTTGGTGGTAATTATTTGCTCGTGTAGTGGTGGCACTTCATTGAATTTATTTCATTCTTTTATTCTCAATAGGACTCATATCGCGGCGATCTTTCATCACATCATAAAACCTATTTGTCTTTTTTCCGAAGAACCGTTTATTCAGGCGTGTTTTTTATATGAAATCACCGAACAGAAGTTAAGAATTTTCACTATATGTTAAAAAGCATCGAGCGGTATAATATTCCATATTTTTGTTTCGTTTAAAAGATAAGTCTATTTACCTTCTATACTTGAAATTTCAGTTGATTGATCCTGAGCCTGGAAGCTTCAAGCCTTGGAACGTCGAGGCATAAATGGAATTAAGTTAAGAAGTGTACCGAGTTTGTGTCTGTTACAATTTTTTGTAACTGTGTAATAACAGAATTAATCAATGGTGATAATTAAACTAATAATTGATAGGAGTATGTGTTTCTTTTACCTAAATACTATATTGTTATTTCTATTTCCATTTTCCAATTTCACTGTAGAACACCGGTTCTATACTCGAAGAAATGGTCATGAAAATTAAATGATGAAATTTTTCAATTTTTTTATTGTGTCATGCTTTCAATAATTTCAGTTTGATAGAAGAGGATGCATATTTTTTTGAAACTAGATCCAAAAAATTAAACAGCCTAGATCTATAACTATAATTTCAAGATCCAATGTATTCGTATGTATAAGTGAAACATTTTCAAATATCTCATGGTTTATTGAATCCCACAGGGATTCGTTCTTAGCCCAATTTTGTTTTTAATTTATATTAATGATATTTTCAATTTACCTGTATTCAGTAACTGGTCCAGTCAGAAACAAAACATTATTAAATAATTTCTACTAATAATGGATTTCCTGTATAATATGAAATAACCATTTATCTACCCTACACAAGCTACGAATCGAACTTCTCAATTCACCGAAATCCAGATGATGCATGAAGATGATGCAATGCTCATCAAATGAAATAAGAAAATTGAGTCATCTATGGATATCACTTGATTGTCATCTGAAATGGAATATTCAAATTGTTACAAATACAAGTTATACTGATAAATAGAACATTCTTCTTCGTGAGAAATAATTTTTATTTGCGCAGTAACTTATCGAGGTGAACTAAAAATTTGTCCTTTCTAGGTGTTTATAAAGTTCCCTATTACAATTTTTCAGATTGTGGAAAGTGAAAAATTCCAAAGAAAGTCGATAAGAACTCTCATTTATTTACCAAGTAACGAGCTATTGAAAAATATCAATTTCTACGCCGCATTACAGATTTCTGGCAGGATACACATTTTCGTTAGAAACTATATATGAATTTGTTCATCTATGATTGAACTTAAAGGTAGTGAGTTAATTATTTGGTCAGCCGTGGTTCGAAGGTGTGAGAAACAACAATACGAAACGGTTATATTTTCGACTCATTTTTCTATATTAATAAAAAATGATTGTGTTTTGTGATAAACACATCGAGGAGTTTGTTTTAGTATAGTTATTAGATATATGAAATATTTTCGTCGGTATTGCAAATATCAAACCAATTTTCCTTTGTTAATTGATTTTCCTAAGGATTTTCCCTTAGTTTTGTATCGATAGCATCACATTGTGACAAATACGTCAGATGTCAAACACTATCTTGCATTCATTTTGCAGAGTTTGGAAACCACTCTGTAAGCACGAAATGAAGCGTTGGAAAGTCGTATAGATATGACTGAATCTTGCATACTCAAACCACATTATACTGTATCTATTATATATGGGATCTATAGGAACTACTGTGCCCAAACTGAGTTCTCTCAATTGAAAAAAAATCATTAAATAGTTTTTTCGTCTGAAATCTCGAAAATTGAAATTCGATAACTTTCACTATTATTGAAGTACATGTACATTCCAATCCAAGATTTAGCGCATATAAACAATGACAAGCCCGTGATCGCCTCGTGGCTTGCTAGAATCTGCCATGGTATTGGTCAAACGACCAACTGCTACAAATGCTCTTTTTTGTTTTGATGCATACTGAGATTCAATGCGAAGTGCATCGTCGTTGCATTAATTTTATTAGCATTATTTGTGTTGTTCAAATTACATATTTTTGAAAACCATACCTTGAGGTTTGAATATTATGTTTTATTTAAATACTTTCTTAGTATATTAAATACCAGTGTGTTTGCTCCTCGGGCATATACCGAAACTTTTAGTGTACCTATTGTTTAAATACTTGTTTGGTATATTGGATACTATATCCAGGATTCTTAAACATATCTAGCACGAATACAGCCGATGAGTGTACAGAAATGTGTTTGTTTCCTCCTAGGCAAATGTCGAATAAGTCTAATTTCGACATAAAAACCAGGGAAATGATCTCAAACGTGTATAAGCAACAGACTCAAGAATATCCATTATTCAAAGATGAAATTGTAAATGAAGTGGCAAATAAAACAGAAGTGTGTGATCGCAGCGTCTACAAAATTATTAGAGAAAATATACCAATTATCATACTTTCCATTCCTGACAAAAGTTATTTGCACCCTCTTCTGGGTATTTTGGATCAATAAAAAAAATCAAAGTGTTACTTTCAAATAATGATCAAATTAGGAGTTGAGTATATCAAGTGTTTGATTTCTTTTTGTTTTATCGAAACTGATCAGTAGTTGAAATGAGTAGTGTGAATTTTTGTCAACTTTTTTTAGCGATACGTAAAATTATTGGAACGCAGCTTTTCGAACAGTACATTAGATATTAGATTGACAATTGGCGGATATAATTTCCAGATGTACCAGATGGCGACACTTTTTCAAAAACAGTGATGTGGCCTACGGTTCAATTGTCAATTTGACAAAAATGTATAGTTTTAAGTTAATATATTTTGTTGAATTTTTGTTGATTGTATGTAGTTCAAGATGTGAAATATCACACAAGAGATTATGCGTGGATAAAGACTGTAAAGGTACAGTTTTTCATATCTATAACCTAATTTCCATAACATTGTTTGGAAAATTACATTTCAGAACCCATATCTTTGGCAAAGACTCTCTTGAGATATAGCAGTCCTGACCCTAAAATACTTTCTTTCAAATCAAATGAAAACATTAAGATATTCAGTAAGGAAGTTAGTAGGAAGAAAGGTAGTTCTTCCTCAACATTGTGGGAAACGGAAATAAATGGAAAAAGGGGCTACATACCTAGTGAATTAGTTCGAGAAATAAAAATTATTTCGAAACCAACTTTGCTGGTTGATACGGAATCAAACCAAACTGTAGATCAGTTGAAGGAAATCAACCCTGATGAGGTGAAAAATTCATTTCAAATTGTTGATGGTACCACCATATTCAAGGATTCCCCAGAGTCTATCAGCCCAAGTTCCACTAAGAGTTCAGTCCTTTCAACGGGAGTTCCAGGTGAGAACAGAGATTACTAAGTCTTATGTCGTAAGTTTTAAGTCTTAAGATTTCATATTTTCATTTCTTACCACTAAAAATTTATATCTCCTGTACATATACATTATGAATAAGGTAATATTATTGCTTGTGCTTGAATGTTTTGACTGAAAATTGATTAACTGCTTACAATTTATTATGACTTGCAACTTATAACTTGATACTGGGTGTATGAATCCACCCTCATGTTAGTTATTTTTTTAAATCATATAATCATAAATTTTTTGATTGATGTGAATAATTTCAATGATGATGAATGAATTTGAACTCTTGATAATCCAGATGGGTCTTGTAATAGTTAGCCTGGATTAACGAAATTGCTGTTTATGTAATAAGTTGTACTCTACTGAATATTCCAAGAATTGCATACCTCAATTCTTCAACATGGAACAGTCAAAATATGAGAACATTTCAAACCTTGGTTCAGAGAAGACCTTTTGAGGCTAATAATATCTTCACAAAGGCCATCACAAAAAGAAACATTACCCTGGCAGTCAACCTATAGAATATATTATGCTCTAAAAAGAAAGAAATAGCCTTTCAATAAAACCAAACCCATATATTTATTACATTACACAATTTAAATGATTTTATGAAACTAACATATAATTTTTCCTTAGAAAAACTTATATCGGGATAAAGTTACAAATTATATTCTATTTATCTACACACGCAAGTCTCACAACAAGCTTTTTTATCATATAAATGGTGTCATCTAATAAACTGATGGGTTTCATTCAATTTAAAGTTGATTTTCTTTTTTTCAGAACATATAAATAAAATATTATTTTAAAAAATAATGCTTAATTATTATTTTTTAGTTATCACTGGACATGTTCAGTAGTTTGTTCAATTTATTTAATGTATCATTGATCGAACTCTATATTATATGCTCAATCACCACCAAACTATCTCTAACCTTTGCCAATCCATAACTCTTCAAAATTGATTTTCGTCTAATAATTTTTTTCCATTTCAATTATTTTTATTTATTTTATTCATAAACATAATTGGCAAGTAATCAGAATAGACCTGGTGTTATGGCCTATAAAATATTATTTGATATTCGGATAGTTTTCCGCGATTAGTAATTTGATATACTGTTGTCCGGGTTGAACCGCATCTGTAATTTTCATCGTTTCGACGTTTCGGCTCCTGCTTTGGAGCCATTTTCAAGAATCACTTAGATTTGTACTTACGTGACTCGAGGACGAGGTCGTAATCTCCCTTGTCCCCAAGTCTCGTTGCTAGGTCTTTGCTTCCTGTTGGACAGAGCAAAAGTCAAACTTTCGACAAGTTAATTCTCATTTACCCTAGAATTACCAATGATTAAATTTTCAAATTAAGAGACATTAATGTTTCATAATTGACAAATTACATTTGAAAATTATATAAAGTAAAGAAATTTTTTCAAAAATATTAATGATAAACAACATTTACATAGCTATTTTTTATTAAAGATTTTCATGACAAATTTCAACTTGGCCAGCAGTTAAATAGTAGCATTTTTGCCTCAAGTGAGAAATGACTGAACTTCTAAACTTCTTTAAGACTGTGATATTTTTAAGTTGCTTCGGTAGAGAGCTATAGGCTTTTATTTTCTAATAGTAGCTCCTTTCTCAATATGTAGAATTATGACTGGGAATAGCTAGTTCGTTACAATGCCTGATGTTAATATTCATATTATTCGAATATTGACCACTATTTCTGGGAAACAGGTTAGAATATTTTTTACAAAGCAGACAAGACCCATGAAGTACAACGAGAGGACTGTCAAATTATCAAGTTTACAAAAGAACTCTACAAGAGCTTCTTCGTTCTAGATTTAGGATACACCTCAGAATTCTATTTTTAGTAATGAATATTTTTGTGAGTATACTGAACAACCCCAGAATATAATACCATATGAAATCAATGACTTCACATGAGCATAGTAATATGTTCTCAGACGACAGAGACTTGATCCCTCAAGTATCGTATCACACCACATTTAGAGCTTAATCTGTTATTTAATGAGTTTATATGGGTTTGCCAACTGAGGGTTGCATCCATCGTGACACCTAAGAATTTAGTTTAAGCATGTTTGCCTCTGACCATTTGACCATACTATTTGACGTGGCTGAAGCTTTGGTTGAGAGTTCTAATATATTAGTTCCTTTACATATAGAAGGAAGAGTATTGGTGCAATGATAGAGCCCTGAGGTACACCCTGCCTAATTATGATTCTACAGGATATATAATGATTCTGTAAATTCATTATGCTAACAACTTGGGATCGATTTGGTAGGTATGACCTAATGAGTCTGTAACCCACACCTCTTATACCATACTTTTCCAGCTTGTATAGGAGTTTTTCGTGGTTACCATGTCGAAGGCCTTTGAAAGGTCACAGTACAAGTCGACCGAGGTTTTTTTGCTATGAGCTTTCTCTGTTATTTGTTTAACTGCATTGAATCTCGCTAATTCGGTGGACATTCCCTGTCTGAAACCAAATTGATGGACATTGAGAATATTATTCAAGTTTATAAATGAGATGAGCCCATTATATATTACGCGTTCAAATATATTACCAGGTGATGGGAGTAATGATATTGGTCGGTAGTTATTAATGTTGTTCTTAAAACCTTTCTTGTAGACAGGACTTCTTTAGCTATTTTAAGGTCATCTGGATATATACCAGTTGATAGCGTTTCATTTATTATGTTTGCCAAGGGTTCACATATGTATTCTGAAATTTTTTTCAATATTGCTGGTGGTATGCTATCTACACCGCACGAGTATTTCGGTTACATATCATTGAAAATATTCATTATTTCTGGACAATCCACCGATCTGAGAAATATTGTAGTTTTGTTATATGCTATGTTATCATTTTCTACCTTATGTTCATTGCTGAACTGAGTGAAGAATCTGTTGAAACGATCCTGTTTCTCTAAGATTTGTAACGTACTGATCATTGTCATCTTTCAAGACTACATTATTCAACTAAATTACTTACCTTGTAGATAGAAAATAAGTGCAGCTGACTACTTCATTAAAAGACTCATTAAAAACTCATAAATAAACCAACTTGGACCAATAAACTTTTTACTTACTTATGTAAATGTTTCCATTATATTTCTTCATCCTAAAATGCAAAATGATTTCAATTCATGTGATCATAAATTGATGAAATTTTTATTAACTGTTCTATGACAGGGACTTTGGGACTCGATGGGAAACCAATAACTGAGATATGTGAATTACTCCTATGCCAGTCCTTGTGTTCGATGCACATCATCAAATAACTAACAATTCCGGGTTTCTCTGTAATTGAAATAGCAAATACGTCACTAAAGATGAGTTATGTGTCTGAAGCGCCACAACAAATGATAGAAATGATCATCCCACTCCCACACACTCCTTGCCTTTGGGTACTCATAGTCCAGTGTTTGAGAGGGACACTCATACAGCAGATTTAGAAACGGCTCCAAACATGAGCTAGTTCTGAAACACTTATTAGAATATCCAACTGTTTACTGACTACCATAGAATTGAATTGAATTTCATATAGTTCCAACATACGTTTCAGCCTAACTTGAATTTTGAATTTCAATTTTATTATTGCAAAATACTGCACTCTCAACAAATCTGTTCAAATTGTAACTGACTTGTTACGTAATAATTATGTCTGTAAATGAAAAATAATACCCCATATATTTTCAGAAGTTGCCAAAGATTCGGACAGGTTTTCATCAGTTTCTGAAGATGATGAGGATGGACTTGTTGATGAAGATGATGATGAAGAAGATGATGATGATGATCATGATGATGATGATGATGTTGATGATGATAGTGATGAGGAAGAGGCTGGGGAAGATAAAAGAACACAAAAACAAAATACAATTCCGTCAACTGAGAAGCAGTCTGGTGTTGATGGTCAGTTGACTTCCGATATTCCTCAGTTAATTGTTGAAAAAAGTTTTGGGGAGGAATTGTCAACTAAGACTGATGAACAAACTCTAGAGACAAATACAGAGATGTCTGTTGACTTTGAAGTACCCAGCCCAATTCAAGATGTTCGGATCACTGAAAATCCTAATCAGGCAATCAATTCAGAAAATGATGAATCTCGGAAAACTGACACCTCAGCATCAGATGTACTACCAACAAATCCTCTATATGCAGGTGATACTGACAAAAGCATAAGCCAGAATCCTAAGGAAAAACAGCAACAAGGTGATAGGAAGGACTCAATAGATGAATCTATTAGTGAAGAAGATAAATCACATGAAACCAACTCAACAGATACTGATACTACCACAGAAAAAAATTCACCAGATGATGCTGTTGAAGATTCAACAAGAGACATCAAAAATCTGAATTCAGAAAGCAAAATAATACAGGAAACAAACTTGTCAAACACCATTATTACTGCAGAGAAAATTTTAAAAGATGATGTTGAGGAATTGACAAAAGAAAGCCTAAATCTGAAGTCGGAAAACAAAATTTCATTAGAAAATAACTCAACAGACACAGATAATTTATCAAAGAATGAAGTTGGGGACCAATTGACAAAAGAAACTCCTAGTTTGAAATTAGAAACCGTAGTAAATGATAGTCATATGCCAGCAAATAGTTCTCCTTCCCTTCAATATGGCCAAGAAAACATTCTAAACTCAAATATGAGTGATATTCATCCAAAAGAAAAAAACGAGATTAGCGATTCAAAACATGGGCAGTTCATTGAAAATTTACCTGGAGTTACAGGAAATTTGGAAACAATGAGTAATGATGAAAAAGTTGACCCAGGCACATCTTCAGAAGATAAAATATCTCATAAAGATGCTGTTTCTGGTAATCGTGAAAATACGGTACCATCAGAAACTATTCTAAATAATAACTATTTTCTATATCCTCCAGATAAACTAAGAAATGAAGAAAAAAAGTATCGAACAGAAGAAGCAAATGAAAATAATACACTATCTGATACAAACTCTCAAGATTTGTCAAAAAATGCTCAAGATTTTGTTTTTGAAGAACTTTCAGAAGAAAATATTACCAGTGTGCCTTCGTCTCATGATGAAAATAATATAAAAGAAAATTTTGAAAATTTATCAGGAATTGATATCAGTTTGGATTCATCTGAAGAGAATCGAACAGAGGTAGATACAGAAAAAAGTCATCGTCTTACAGCAAATGATATTGAGTTGGAGTCTTCTGATTCATTGGAAAAAATCGATGAAATTTCATTAGACAATATAGCTAAAGAACCGTTGATTGAAGATTATTCAGACACTTCAACTGAATCCAATATTGACAATAATGAAGACATATTTTTCTCAGAACAATCCACAGATGAAGGAAACACTGTTCAGGAAAAGAAAGATTCATATTCTGAAACCTTTTTAATTGAGGAACAAAAAGGTGAGCAGATACTTGATAGAAAAGAAGTAGTTGATGAAAGTCAAGGAGTATTGGCAAACCTTTTATCATTATTCAAAGGCACTGAAGAGATTGAAAAGAAATCAGAACCAGTTTCATCTCCTGCAAGTTTAGGGGAGCAACTTTCATTAGATTCTCTGGAATCAAATCCTAGCAAAGAGTCTGATCACATTGATACAGGTTATTGTGATAAAGAAAATTGCGATAAAATTGCTGACAGTAGTTTTGTAGATAACATAAAAATAAACTTCAACTATGATGTATTTTTGTATCTCGTCACTACTGCAGTATCTTGTATAATATTCTTATTCATGTACCTAGCAATGGATAACAGTAAGAGAATGACTCCTTTGATTTCTAAAATCAATGAATTGGAAAAAGAACTCCTAGTAATTATGAAAGAGAATGATATACTCAAGGAAAGGGAATCGTTTCATATTTCCAATAATGTGAATAGTACACCAACAGATGAATACAATCTTTTGGCTGAAAGATTAACAGAATTGGAACAGGTAAAACAAGTTCTCGAAATGCAGGTTATGGATTTCCAAAAAGAGTTAGATGGAAAAGAAGCATTGGAAGAGCAAATCGAGAGTTTGGAAAAGGAGTTGGAAACTTCAACAGAAGTTGGAATGGAACTCAATCGAATTATAGCAGAAATGTTGGATAGTACAAATGGAAGTGAAAAATTACAAGAAAATGTCGAGCAACTGCAGAGGCAGTTGATGGAACAAAAAAATATAATTGCTAGCGTCAACAAGACATTAAAAACTAAGGAGTCTCAAAATGCTGAATTACTTGAAGAATCAAAAATAAGCCAGAGAAAGATACTTGAGTTACAGAAGGATTTGGATGAGAGAGTTGAACAAATTCTGAAAATTGAAAAAGAAAAAGATCAGCAGCAGAACTCGCTTCAGGATGAACTGCTAGCATACCAACAAAAGTATAATGAAAATGTGGTTAAAAGTGAAATTCTGAATAATGAAATACAGGTAAGATATCTTTCGCCTCTATTTTCATTGAAAAAATTGTAGAAAACATTGTTGGCTGAGTATTATTTCTCCTCACCACCATATATGAAACCACTCTATCATTTTATTACCATATAAAATTATTAATGCTAAATATATTCAAAAACCACTATCATTTCAGTAATCTGAAAAACGATAGTATGTGTTGCATGAAAACTTCACTTTTTTTCAATTATAAGTGGAATTAAAGATTTCATATACAGTGTGGTCCACTAAGTATGCAACAAATGGGAAACTTTTTTATTATCGATTTCTCAGAAAATTTTATTCTTAACAAAAGTTGGTGCATGTTCCAAAACTATACCAAGTGTACCTGAAATCGCTTTATGACAAACACCATACAGGATAGGCCAGAAAATATAAAGTTCGTTCAAGAGGAAAGTACCCTTATT
>WOGR01005545.1:0-13725 GCA_015342045.1 Leptinotarsa lineolata | reverse complement strand
CGATTAATTTGTATGGTGAGTGATCTTTCAGGTCAGAGGGTGAGAGTGTGGTTCTACCAAACTCTGAAAACCTGATTCGGTCCACGGCGGGGCAGGCACAAAGTATATGCTCTGCTGTTTCATCATATTCCAAAAAGACTCGACACACACTGTCTTCCGACAGTCCCGAGTCCCTGCATATGATGATTCAGACGACAGTGACCTGTATGACGAGGCCTGTTAGACATCGTAGTTCATCCCTACTGAAGTCGAACAACTGTTTGGCTTCAAGATTGTGTGCGGGAGATTGGTAGAATCCAATCTCACACACCGATCAATAAAAATTTTCTCGGACAGTTAAGTGGCGTTGGAAACTCTTGGCCCCTACCAAGCAACGTTTACATTGGTAGCAAATTGCCAAAAACTGCTGACTCCCTTGCAAAGAAGGACGCTGCAAGTAGCTTCATCGGACTAGAACCTGTCATTGGCATTACTTTAGGCTCTGCCAAACAAACATTGAACACCTGGATGACAAGAAGTTTTAAAGACTTCTGGCCAAATCTTCTCACTCACTCCATTCACCCTTCGAAGCTTGAAAGCCAACAGTTGTTAGTTTCCATTCAGTGATAATTGAATAAGTAAAAACGAGTTTTTTGTACCTCGTTTGTTGTACGTTTCTGTCCCTTTATTTTCATTGCTGTTCACATAACAGCGAACTGCCTTGATGAAGAAAAACTATATTGATACAAATATAGATATATAGAGACGCTCAATAGAATTTATAGGATAATACCTCTTATTCTGATGAGTTTAGAAATTCTATGAGTTGATTTGTAAAATTTTTCAAAATTGCTTTTGAAAAGTATCAGTTCTTATTCGATTAAATATATGTTTCCATGATATTAGTTCCAATGGGATAAATTGGCCTTAAAATGGCAGTTTCATCATAACTTACGATTTATATTTCACTATTTCAGTTGATGACAAAGACAATAATCCTTTCAAAATAGAAGCATAAAATGTATACTGATAATTCTGGGGAGTCAGTTATCATCTTTCACTAATGAAGACAATAATAATTGAGAGTTTGTTTCGATTTGACTCTTGTATCTGAGAATATCCTAGTGTAGAGAAACCAACATCAAACTAGTACACAGAAGTACACTTTCGAAAAAACTTCACCGTTAAAATTACAGTGGTATAAACAGTTATTACGAGTGGTCTTGAAATGATGAAAAGGATAAAAGACAATTGCGTACAGAAATAGACTGACTCTATACTGGGTGTACTATAAGGGGTGTGCTGGACATGTATTTTAACTCTATATTATGACCCTGAACCACCTGTGGGGATACGTGACCCAACTAAATCTGTCGATTGTGAAAGTCCTCTCGTCCAAAATCAGTATATTATTTATATTAAAATTTGACAGGTTTAGAAATCCATTTATCAAATTACGAAGAAATCTACGAAAAAATGCTTCGAAAGTAAAATCACTAATACTCATATGTGTTTCAACGAGAGTTAGATGAGATGAAGAAAGAACTAATATTTCGAATTGAAAGGGTTATATTTTTAGGATATTTGTAACTCTGGTTCCATAATGTTCACAGACGTATGGTAAAATGTAAATATGGAATGATATATTTCAGAATGATGTTAATAAAATATCATAATACTCAACAGGTAATAAAATGATAACTCATTTCTTCAACCTAATGGTACATAGGTACTGTATACTGTGTGTCCAAGATAAGACCAGCATAAGAAAGTTGAAAACTGTGAGAGATACAAAGTCGGTTAAATTGAGAAAAAGTGTTCTCATTCAAACGACATTTCAAAATTTGGAAAATTTCTATTTCCGGAGATATTCGAAAAGTGCTGAAATTGGACAATTTGGTGTTAATTTTTTTCTGTTATTTAAAAAGACATAAAAAACAAAAAAATTCTCACTACTACTTTTTAAGCTGTACGAGATGGCTCTTGAACATTTTAATCAGTCTTCCAGTAACCATAGCCAATTTTGACAACTTCATAATTAGAATTTTCTAAATTTCAAAACGTTTTTGAATAGGCTATTCCCTAGTTTAACCGACTTTGTATGTCTAACGGTTTGCGAATACTCATACTAGTCCTCCTCATCTTGGGCACGTTGTAATGAGAAGCATTTTGTACAGAAATGATATAGTTTAAATGATTTAGTACTCAGGAAATTGATTGTTCCCTTACACTGGATTTATAGGTTATGTAAAATTCACATGCACACCGTCATGTCTTTCAGTAGTAATCTTTACTCACTTTTTAACAGTCGATGAATCCTTCTCACACTATTATCCTTCAAAAATGTCACTACGCACTTTTAAACCTGATCAAATTCAACCATTAATTTGAAACATCTACAAAATTCAAATGAATGAAGTTTTCTGTTCCTCTTCTATCGTTCAGTGTTTGATTGTTGGTATGGATTTGTGTGTACATTGTTGCCACTTTTAGTTTCAGAAAATAAATATTTCAAAATGAAATCTGGAACGAACCTACACTAGAACATATAAACTACTTTCCGGTTGATACCACGCTGAAAATTGAATAACATCCGTCAGACATTTATGCAAGATACCTCACAAAGGTTAGTCCCGCAGATGTTTTTTTTCACCCAGTAGCAGGACCATGCTAAAATCATAAGAGTAGATCACCTACAGAAAAGATCAGACCCAAACAGCAAAGTGCCGAGGCTCGATTAATTTCAAAGCGGCTCAACTGCATGCATGAAACCTACGTCTAGGAGAAATATTGTTAATTAGTAACAGATCCATCTCGTGCGGGGAAGAAAAACCCCATGTTCCAATAATCTAATATCTAGTAGACATCAAACCGTGTCTAAAGACTTCATCGAGTAGAAACACATACGTACTAGTACGTACGTATGTATGTACGTTCTAGTGTAAGGCGTCTATGTTTTCTGTGTTATTGATGACTTGTTTATTCTGTGGAAATTCATGATTACTTTAATAAGATGAATGAAAACACTTTTTTGTCTAATTTCCACTACGTTTATTTATTCTTACGGCCGGTTTCAGGGTTTAGCCCATTATCAAGTGAAACTAAGTTAGTAAGTTAGTTTTACTTGATAATGGGCTTAACCCCGAAACCAGTCGTGAAAATAAATGAACGTAGTGGAAATCAGACAAAGAAGTGTTTTCATTCATCTTATTGAAGTGACTATGTTTTATACTGTTTTTTTGGGATTGAAACCTTCCACAAAAAATCATATTATTTTTTCAGATCGTGGAAGGCTACGAACCCGAAAAAAACAGTATAAAATATTGAGTAAACCACAAAAAAATGTCGTTCAAAGAATATGTGCCTTTGTCATTGTACAGGTGCGTTAAGTTGACAATACTTGACAGTTGCTGATATTGTATTAATATTGGCCTTGTACTGGTTGACCTCTCTCTTGCCTGTTGATGTCCGACCAGGGCAGTTGATTTTCAAAGAACTACAAAAGTAAAATGATGTTATGTTGGCAAATAGCAAATAAACAAAAGTATATAATCTCAAAGACGTTACACCAGTGCGTATGTATCTCTCCTCGATACAGTCTCCAGACACTATTTTATTTTTTATATCAGTTTCCAATATTTTCGATAATCTGTATGGAATGGAAAGCGGAAAGGTCTGCCGTATGTTTACTAAAAGATGAATATGGAAAACAGAATAGAAAGTGAGAATAAATACGATAGAAAATGTCATGAGTCATACCCGTCTTCAACAGTGAAAGATGCGTGATGAAATATTTGGAGGTGTACAAGTAATATCAATTTATTTTTCCAAGATGGCATTTTTGTCTTTTGGATTCAGAGATAAGGTAGCAAGTACCTCTGTAGAATTTTTTCATGATTTGTCACGATTTGTCCTTTCAAAGAAGTTTCAATAATAATACAACAACTAATTTAGAACTCCCAACTCTCGGAGCAGTTTTTGACAAATGTAGTTCAGCATATATTTGAACATTTCTTCCCACAAAGTGTTTATGAATATTTGAATAAAGATAGTATAGTGTTACAACATTTACCTACTTCAACAAAATTTTCGAAGAGAATGAGAAAAAAATTGAGTTATTTGAAATTATCCGGCTAAGATTCCTGACTTCAGCATCGAAATATCTAGAACTTCTACGATCATGAGTCCTAGAGTTGTGGTAGGAATCACATGTTGAAAGGTAAGACCTCGTTAGTCCTTAGGTCGTACAAGTTTCGACTTCTGAGAGTTGTCGTTCGTAGAGAGGTGACAGCTGGTTAGCGGTAAAACAGATTTTTTCAAACAGAGAGAGTTGTATTTTGTAGTTCAATAAGTTTCGATACAGAAAAAATATCAAAAATATCCAATTATTCACCTCGATGATGTTAACCCACAATCGATTGATGGTCCTTTATATAAGTTAACACTAATTGATTGTTATTATAATTCCATTTCAGAAGGTTTTCAAATTCAAGTATACAATGTGAGATCTGACAAATGAAATTATCAGCCAATCGTAATTGCAGAATCATAATCAGATGGAAATATTTCACATATCGGCAACACCGCAGTCCAACTTGTGCGTCAGCACATTCAATGCATTGGCGTAACAAAGATGCGGTAAATCGAAGTGTAATTACATACATCTCTGGAATCATTTATCAAACGTTCGAAATATGGCCTTCTTCTCAGATGAAGCTTCAGAAATGTACCAAGGGGAGTGCGATTATTATATTTTTTTGAAAAGTTAAAGCACCATTTTGTTCAAAATACTTTGGTGTTGGTAAATACAGGAGTAAAAATTACTATAATTTCTAATAGAAAGTCCTCGGACTATTGAACGAAAGTTCAGAAGAAAACAAAATTCAACACTTCAAATAATTTTACTATTATTGGGTTGCTTCAAAAGTTTTGTCGTTTATGATGTCATATGTTTTTGTAGCTCCATATCTCAATGAATATTCATTAAACTGTATCGTGGTATATACTGATCAATTTTGTACTTCATACATTGATGCTGTTCATAGTTTCCAAATTCAAACGGTTCCATGTTGGTTTGCGAAATTTCGTTACGAAGACTTCAGCTACGAAGATGAGCCCCGATTCACTGTTACTTTACGCAACCGGGCCAAACCTTCACAGCAGAGTCCATTTGAGAAAAAATCGACGAAATGTACCGGAAATTGCGTCAGTAACAACCGACACTGGTCAACAGAAGAGATCCGATCCTGCTCCACAACCACACTCGTCCGCACGTTTCATAAATTACAGCCCAAACATCACCGTATGCCACTGTCAACATTTCAAGTGTTTTTGAGCACTTGATCCCTTTTCAACACTAAATTTTATACAAACTATTTGATTCATTTTATTCCAAAATCGTTTATAAACATGTACGTAACCCGCAAAATTTGAGCATCCACCTTATTTTCTTAACAAACCTTATGAGTTTTGAATAGCAGAAAATTTATATGGATATTATTCTAAAATATTCATGTCTCAAGTCTTTGGAGGCTAAAAATATGCCAAAATATGAAAATTATCTGTGCATTCAGAAACAGATCAATAATAATCATCTATTGTTATCGATTGATTCATCTTATATTATTCAGTTACGCATCAAATACAAATATCATCAATTCAAGTGGTGAAAATTATAATAATGGAGAAGAAGCAGAGTTGAGACTTCTTTATTGTATCGAACTGTTCCGATGTTCAGTTGTGTTGGGCCCCCCTACAATATTTTTTCAAGGACAAAACAAAAGCACTACAGAAAAATCCTCAAGGCGCTCCAAGAGCGGTGCCTGTGCGAAAGTTGCGATTCACGTTGGATTTAAAAAAACGTTTTCAAGGAGTTCCACATAAACGCAGTTCTTCAAATCAAAGGGTCCTTGAATAGTAAAGTTCGAACCGTACTGAGTTGAATCTCAAAATGTAAGTGCCAAGTCACTTGAATATCTCCCATGGAAGTTTTTATAAAAAAAAGAAAAATCAACTTTTCTTGGAAATTCCAGACTATCAAGGTTACGAGTGATGTTCGTGTATCCAATCAGGAAATGGTTCTTTTCTCGCTGGAATCCAGCAACTCCAGGGTATGTCTAGGGGTGGAGGTCCATACATATGAACAATTCTTCAAAAGAGGCTGATCTGAGCTTTATAAAGCATCAAAAGTTGATGAGGTCTGTACAGTTTTTTGGTTCGGAATAGTGTTTCAAGCTTTTGAGAAGCAGCTTTAAAATTTCTGCGACATAAATGTGCTAAGACATATTGGTGTACATTTAACCTCCCAACAACATATCGATGCAAAGAGCAAAATGTCTGTCCTGACATTATTATATACGGTTCGAAAAAATTTATCTTTTTGAAGACAACCGATGCCTGAATTTTTGTGGCATTGAATGGAGCCTGGTTACTTTCACTCCAATTCGAAATCACCTCTAGATCCTCATTAAGATAGGCAATCTCCTGCTGCCGGTGAAGATGTGTATCCACAGCCGATGTCTTGAAATCCAAATGGAACGACGAGACAAGTGAGCTGTCGTCAGCAAAGCAATTTATTGGATTCTTGTTTATTTTTCAATAAGTCGGTGATATATAATTGAAAAATGGTTGAAGATAATATGGATCCCTGGGGATTACCAGCGTTGATGATGAAAGCATTCGAGAGACATCCATCGACGATACACAAAAATTATCCGAAAAACCATTGCATCGAAATTTCGCCAGCACCTCATGAATAATTATAAATTATATCTAACTCATTCCTTATACAAAACCCTGCAATACGTTTATTCAATTGCTCCAAATGAAGGTGTTGCGAATGAATGTAAATTATCCCAGACCCTGATTTGTAATGGATATGCAGAAATCATTCACAGGTAAACAAACTGTTCGAAATCCAGGTCCACCTCTCCAAATTCAAACTGTGATGCTTTAATTCGAGTAATGGGCAACAATCCTCCCGTGTTTGTTTTTGAATCGAATCATTACCAGTCGTTTGTTGTTTCTGATAACTGAAAGCATATTCGTTTGTATACAAGTGAAACGAACAGAGTTATCAGCACCCAATCATAAGGGTCACATTATCCAACAATTCGTTTGTTGACTAATTTGATTGCGAATTGTGAAAAATGATAAATATTCTTTTCTTCCACTTTGCAGATGTAGATATAGATGTGTCATCTGTAGATGACTAATATTTAGTTTTATCTAACTTGATAACCGAAATACGTTTATGAATATAACTCAGTTAGCGAAAATTTTTTTTGAAAGATATATATATTTTTCAAAATTACTCATGTCAAAATCAAGTTGAATGTTGTAGTCTTATTTATCTGTACGAACAAATCTCGCGACAAGCTCCATAACATGGATGTGCATGAAAGCATAGTCCAGCGGAATTTTTTTTTCCATATCAAATCAAATCAAATCAGTTTTATTTTCAGAGACTTTGCAGCGTAGAAAAAGTCAAATATACTAAAATATACCAATAGAAATATACAATACAAATATATATATACATACACATAAATGAGTAGAGATATGAAAATATTAAATAGAAAAATAGAAATATGAAAAATGTCGACAAGCGAGTTTGAACACTGATACTATTCATATGAGAGTTAAAATATATAATAATATGAAATTTAAAATAGTGTAATCGAAACTGTTTCAATCAAGTAGTCTTTACTTGCAGATCAGCCTGGAAGTATTCATTGAGAGAATAAAATGTATTCTCATGTAACAGTTTTTCAACAGTTTTTTTGAAGGAATGCAGGGGTACGTTGTATATGCTTATGCATATCATAGGTTGAAAAACTAGTCCACCATCTTGGGTCGTCAGCCATATTGGATTTGAAGTAACGTCATTCAATTTTTCGTATTCTTCTCAGATGATTGTTTTATAGTTCACGTATGCACTGAAATTCAATAAAATTGTTAGGTGTGATGCTGGTTAGCACTAGAACACTAAAGAATATAGAGGGACTTTTTATATTTCGGGAACTGGCAACACTAATGTCATTAGGTAAAATGTGGCAACACCATAATAAAGTTTGACTACATTTTCCAGCACAAACGTACTCACAATGTTTCAATAATAATAATAATGTTTATTCAATCCTTACAGATCACATATAGTATGATATAGGATACGTCACAAATAAAAATAAAAATCATGTGATGGTAGACACAATTACAATCAACAATATCAAAATATCACTAAACAATAGATTTGTACACATACGAGCACCAACATTTTCATTTTGCATCAAGAAATTCTTTGGTACTAAGTAACATTTATCTTGCAAATATCCTTTCAATTTTGATTTGAAAGGGTTTTTATTACGTTGCTCTCTCAGGTTTGCGGGAAGATGATTGAAGAACTATATACCTTTATATAACGGGCTTTTTTCGTAATGTGATGAGCAGTGTGGAGGAGGTCTGATGAGAACTCCATTTCTAGTTGGGTAATCATGGCACTGAGAAACTATTTGATACATCTCCACATGTTGCATAAATAACATTATTCATTTGAAAATATAAATACATGGAACTGGTAAAATATTATATTTTCGAAAATATGTTCGACACGATTCATCTGGCTTTAGACTGAAAATGAGTCGAATAATCATTTTTTGATGAACAAACATTCTACTTGAGTTGCTGGAGCATCCCCAGACGTTAATGTTGAATGATATGTAGGAGTAGATTAGTACATAATATACATTGATGAGTTGACTGGTATTGAACATATTTTTTAATTGCAATAAGAGCCTAATAACCTGTGTTCCCAACTCATTTCACTATCTATATAAGTTCCAAGGAATTTCGTAACTTCAGAAAGATGAATAGTACTATTTCTGACCGCCACTTGAAAACCAGTCACAAATCTCCACCTAGAATGGAAATGCATACAAAATGTTTCATCCGCATTCACTATCAGAAAATTCCTCTCACACCAATTTATGAATTCTTTCGCTGAATCATTTAGTTTTTTGTAAGTCTTCAGGACTGTCTGAATCAGTGGCCATGCAATGAACTGAACTAATGGTCAGGTAGATCATTTATGAATAACAAAAAAATGAGCGGTCCTAGAATCGATCCCTGAGGAACTCCCATAGTACTCAGATTCATGCTCTCCGATTTCAACTGATATTTTTCTGAAACGCATGTATGACATCAACCATGATAAGAAATTTTCACGAAAACCTAGGGAATACAATTTACTTTCGATTATCTTCAGGTCAGTAATATCAAATACTTCCAATAAGTCGAAAAAAGTGCTCCTACATATTTTTTTGTCTAGCGAGTCGTAGATATATTCAAAAAAATTGTATGAGGCACTTTCAGTCGACTCACCTTGACAGAAACAATACTGATATTTCGACAGTATTCAGAATTTGAATAAAAATGAGTACATTTTATTATAAACACACCTTTCAAATACCTTTCCAATACTTTACTAGTGCTATTTGTTACGCTGACAGTGAGTTGAGAGAATCAATTCGATCAAAAAATTGAAATTTCAAGAAAAGGTTTCCGTTGGATTATTTTTCACAACTTTCGAAGTGGATTATCTCAACAAGAATGTGTCTATGAACTCAGTTCTTTGTATGGCAATAAAGAATCATCAAAAACCACACTATATCAACTGGTACAGTGAATTCAATCTTGATCGCAGTTTGGTCGCCGACGAATTCCGTGTAGGTTGTCCAAAATCCCTTGTGGTGCTACAAAACATCGATGC
This sequence comes from Leptinotarsa lineolata, assembly GCA_015342045.1. Taxonomy (NCBI): domain Eukaryota; kingdom Metazoa; phylum Arthropoda; class Insecta; order Coleoptera; family Chrysomelidae; genus Leptinotarsa; species Leptinotarsa lineolata. The sequence continues at coordinate 3,980 of WOGR01005545.1, read as the reverse complement.
AGTGCGTGAACTGATAATGCAAGTTCGTTATGTGACATATTGTGAGATAGAGGCATCCTTTCTTATTGGTTCCACTTCAATACATTCGATTTTGCATGAACACTTAGTTGTAAAAAAGTTGTTCTCATTGGATACCCCATAATTTATCAATCGCTCAAAAAAAGCTCGCGTCAAGTGGTGAAAGGAAACGATTAAAAAGTTCGACCGTGGTGCTTCAAAAGACGTCTATAAAAACGTGACCGTTGACAAATCATGGATATATGCGTATGAGCCGGAAACAAAACATCAATGGTTCGTGTGGGTATTTCAAGGCGAGTTAATCGAACAAAAGTTGTTCGTGGAAAAAGCACAGCGAAGCAAATTGTCGTCTTTTTTCGTCTGGATGGGATACGTGTGTCCACTGTTTCACTTGAGCAACGTGGAAAGGTCAATTCTGAGTGGAACACGACAATTTTTCTACCGGGTCTTCGGAGACAAATCATTTTCCATCATGACAGTGCGAGCTCTCACACATCTCATTAAATAGGTGAATTTTTGAGCAGTTAAATCATCGAATTGATGACTCATCCTCCGTACAGTCCTGATTTGGCACCCAATGACTTCTTGTTTTCGAGTATCAAAGGTAAACTGCGTGGTCAACGATTTACGAGCGCCAAAGAAGCGTTCAAAAGCCGTGTTTTGGAGATGTCTCAAGAGGAACGGAGAAACTGCTTTGAAAAATGTTTTGAATGAATGCAAAAGTGTATTGATCATCAAGGAAAGTATTTGGAAAACAATCAAGCCATTCGCATTAAAAAATATCTGCTATTATTTGCCAATTCCGAAATATAAATAGTACCTACCCTAAAGATGTAGTCATGAAACATTGGAATTGTATCGCAATAAACCATGTCGATTCAGAAGGTAGCTCTCTATATTTTTGTTTTAAGAGGACCACATTCTCCATATAGGTGCGATCTGAATCTGTCGAACACTTTCCGTGGAACTATTGCCACACAACTTGAAATATTTGTTGAGCTGAGTTTTGATGGATCATGATACAGAACACTGAACTGTTTTGAAATGTATTCTCTTCATAACTCGTGTTCATAACGTACAGACATTCGCTCTTCTGTTACTCAAAAATATTCCAACAAATTCAAACCTATTCCAACAAAGCTCGTGTTCGTCAACAAAACGCTTCACTCAATAAATTCCATTCAACTCTTTCCTTGTAAACACAAACACATTTTGTCCTCAACACTACAAAGCAGTCCAATTTATCTGAGTATACCCCCGACAGAGTTCAAACGCAACTCCGTAAAGATAATTCGGACGCTCCCACATCAGATGCTTCGATTCTGATTTGATTCTGCTTTGGCTGTTGGTCGGAAATACCCAGAGATCAATAACAGTAAATATTTATTATGCGAAGATATTCTATTTGGTGCTAGAAGCGGTTGTCGGTTTTTCATTTCAGTCGTGTTTGAACGATTTCCAATATGGGAGATTTATTCTCAATTTGACCATAAGGAGATCAGATATCACAGAACCATTGTCGAATGTGTACGGAAAAGTTGGTCGTATTTTGTTGTGGGATGGAAAATACTATCATAAAATGATGTTGATGGGAAGGACATCGCGAAAATAACATTTTAATATGCCAATATCTCGCTTGGCATTTCCGACACAGCTGTGACACTGTTTTAAATAATTTGGTCTCATATCAATATTGTCTACGGTATAGCCTCAATGATATCGGGGATACAAAAGATTCAAAATGCAAAATTTGAAGCAGATGTATTTCTTTCCAGTACATTGATTGGTTTTTGTTAAAAAAAATGTGTCAGAAGTGAACTTTCTGGGAACACTGGAGGGTATTTGATATTCTGGAATCCACTACCTGATTATAACGTGAGGCCACATGTACGCAGACACCAGTAGGTACACGATATTAAACCACACAGCTCAGAAAACCACTACAACCAATACAGAAGAAGAAAAAGACTAATTCACCACACATAAGAGAGAAGAAGAAACACAGACCACCACCTCAGTTAAAATATGAAGCCCGGATGCACAACTCAAGAAAGGAAAAGTTGTCCCTCTAACCTACTAATAAGTCAAGGTGCACCAATCTAGAATAAGCGAAATGGTGTAAAACCAAATCCAATAAACCAATTTGAACCCATATCCATAACAAAGACCCACAGAAACAAACAGTTCCAAAACATGTGTGTAACTAATCAAAACTGACAATTGATGATTTCCATCTATCCGTGAGAAAAACAACTGAGCCAAGGACTTCACTTTGCTGAAGAACACGTACATCGGATTATCGTTGTGTATCCGCATAAGTTGAGTGGTCTCTGCAGCTTCGATGCAACTTTCAGCTGTACGGGTTTCAAGTGAGTCATAGAGTTGTGGTCACCTCATTTAGTATCAAAAACCAAGCCAGATTCCCAGGCAGATATTTCGAAACGAAATGCTCCACTTGAATGAATAGGTGGCCCTTGAAACCAGCAACTCTCCTTGACACTGTCTATTTAAATAAGTGAGTCTATTCAAATAAGTGGGTCTGTTCGAATAAGTGAGAACAGTAAAGTTTCATCTCTCACAAGAGCCCTTGGAAATTGTTTTGAAGATATCGATACCCATTGAAGAAAACTTTGAGCCACGCTAGAGTTGAAGTATCTTGGTCGAGCCGTGGAGAATGTCTTTCTAGGAGAAATTTCAAGCAGGGGTCGAAAGATGTACGGATAGCTTACGCTAATCAACTGGCCGACCAAGTGAATACTCTTGGAATGAGCGGAAGTATTTCCACTGAATTCAGTATTTTTTCATGATATTTCTCGTCCTCTCATCAGAAACTACCATTATACGTGAAAGTGCTGTTTGATGGTGAGGTGTGATGAAGAAGTCTCATTCAATTTCAATTCGGCCATCAATGGAGGTGGAGGGTGTGTTAACCGTTCTCTTCTATTTTGGCGACAACTCTTTCAATTTCAATAAACTTTCAGATCCTTTATTTCATCTGACAAATTTCAGTCATTATCCTGGAACACTCCCAAGGTTCCAGGATAATGACTGGTCACATGAGTTGAATAAATCTATGTTGAATTGCCAGCAAATAGTATGCACGTAATTGTTTGCATGTGGTAAAAAAAATCATTGATATACACAATGAACAAAAATGGACCCAGAACGGAGCCCTGGGGAACACCATAAGTTATAGGTTCTGAGTTAGAAATGCTTCTATTTGAGGTGACACACTGCTTTCTATTTTGTAGATATGATTCAAAAAGTTTAAAAGGTACCCCTCTGATGGCGCTGAAGCTTTTCGATCGGCAGTTTATGTGGGACCCAGTCGAAGGCCTTGCTAAGATCGCACAGGATCATGGATGTCCGGCGACCGCTTTCAAGGCCCTGCACTATGTCCTCCACCACTTTGGTGGTGGAGGACATACTGCAGGAAATCCATACTGCTGGTTCTCATGCAGTGAATTGAACTTTCCAAAGTCGAGAGATAATCGAGATTTGAGTAGTTTTTCGTTTTTCCAATAAACGGAATTATTGAAATGGGACGAAAATTGTCAGGTGTGTTGAGATCACCTGATTTGTAGATTGGGATAACTGTGCTACACTTGAATATGTTAGGAAAGATACCTTCGGATATACATGCATTGTATAAATTCGCTAGTGGTAAAGCTAATAAATCAATGGCTTTTTTTTTATTTTCGTGTTTATTTCAAATATACCAAAACCATTAGAATTGTTCATTGACGTAACTGCAGAAATGATTTCCAGAGCTGAAATTGGTTATTGGAAAAATGAATTCATGGTGGTTGGAATTTTTTCGATCAATTTAAGGTAATTTAAATCGTAAACTGGAAGCGTTTTCATGATTGTTTCAGCTATGTTCGAAAAAAAACTATTAAACTCATCTACTTTCATCGAGCTATCGATATTTTTTTTGTTTGAGTGATTTCTTTCATTATTGT
>WOGR01005544.1:0-13725 GCA_015342045.1 Leptinotarsa lineolata | reverse complement strand
GACTATTGGCATTGCATAAGAATCTTATAGCCCTTTTCTGGATAACGAACACCGTCTGCATTTGAGTTTTGCAACATACTCCCCAGAAAGGAATTCCATACCTTAAATGCGACTCAACAAGTGAGAAATAAGCAGATTTAGCGGCAGACAAACCAAGATCCTTATAAGTTATTCTCACTGCAAAACACCCTGAAGCTAGCTTTTTGTTGAGGGCTACAATGTGATCGGCGAATTTGAGTTTATTGTCAATTATTATCCCCAAAAATTTGGTACTACGTCTGTTTTGAATTTTCTTGTCCGCGTCCTTTGCTGGTAAAGGAATTCTGTCAATATAGCCACGGAATGATATTAGATTTGTTTTGGAAACATTAAAAGACAGCAGATTTATTATATCAGCACTTATAATCTCGTGGATATTACATACATATTACATTGAGTAATGTGAAATGGCACTTTCTAGTCAACTCAGCCTTCTGTAGAATGAAACATTACACAAACACTGCGGAAGTTACACTCTAGATGGTAATTGAAAAAGTGGCTTCCTTAGCTTTTTTCAATAGTCATATAATTTTAAACACATAGTTTAATTTTGTAACATCTCCAGCAGAACCAATGAAAAAGTATCTTACAAAAGTGTCATATAGTTTCGGATAACAATTTCTAGTTTGTTGTAGTTTCATATGGAAAAAATGGTGGCAACTAAATGAGTGCTCACAGAATTTGATTGTGAAAAAAACGTGACATTTCACCAGTTTTTATTACCAAAAGTGAGTTCCTTAAATAGCAGATTTTTTACTCAAGTAGTGGCCGTATCTCCTAAAATAGATTGTAATATACATTTTGACTCGTAATTTGCAGACAAAAATAAGTTATTCCAATTGAAAATCAAAATGAATATTCACCAATTTCTGTGGAATAAACTCAGTTTTTACTTACTTCATTTGGATGCTTTCTATAAAAGTCTTTGATTTGTTTGAGCCTATTGTAAAATTCTTGAAATTCATTTGGGCCAGTTAAAGATGCAACTTCAGCTTTACGCTGACCATCTTTATCTTCATAAAGCTCAATTAAGCGATCTGTAGCAGTCATATATCTGTCCAACAGAAACTTTTGACGATGATCTGAATTTATTGCTTCGCGATACTAAAATTGAAAATAAACTATCCACTCATTTTACTATTACAGTTGAAAGCTTACCATGGTTTTTTTGGTCAGCATTTCCTTCACCATTGCATCTATCAAACGTTCTTTTTCTTCATGATATCGTCGTTGTTGTTCCAAAATGGTTTCCATGGCTAACACAAATTCAACCTATAACCCAATGTAAAGGAACACGAACTGATTATTCATAAAATTTGTGAAATTGAATTCAATTAAAGTAATATATTTATCAAATTCAATAACTTTTCGAGTAGTTACATTCAACAAAGTTGACAACTACTAGAGATTGTTTACTATTCTATGATTAGAGGTTAGAGGTAAGTAGTTCTTCTTATATTCATTTTACTTTTCATTTTAGTCGCCTCATTTGTCAGGGTTATGTATCCATTTATCCGAGAAATTTATTTCGCAAGGTGGCAGTTTTGAAGTCTAGGAAAAAATAATGTCAACGTGACATTTTGTTTTGGAATTTCTACGAAATATCAAGTTTTTATTTCAATTAATGTTCTTTCAAAATGTCCTGTTGTCAGAAATGATGCGTAATTTGGAAGATATACAGGTATACATAGCACAGAAATGAAATTAAATGCTGCCATTCTAATTTTATATCTATGACATTGTCTAAGGATTTATCTATGATACACAGTATATTTCATGTACTTATGGTACAACTATCTATCTTTGATGTAGTACTGACTATAATTTTCAATTTTTATATTTTTTTCGGATCTTGCGAAAAATTGTATATTGACACATTTTTTGATATATAATTATCTCACTGGCTGACTGAACGATTTCTTTTGGATTCACTAATTATTATATAGCGCTAACTCTCACATTTCGGTAAAATAATATTAAAATAAAACGAGCAGTAATAATATATTACCTTTGTATATAGACTATTACAAAGATATTACATAAAAACATAAATACGCACATCTTCTCTTTTCATACGCCTCTTCACTCACAATAGAATTTGGTGAAATTGGTGCGTGAATTATTGTATTCGTACCACTTGCCTGTGTATGGGTAACTACAGGAGGCAATGGAAGGTCCACTGTAAGTGATTATGATTACCCAGTGCATAAAGATTATAAAGGAAATGTTTTACCACAGAAGTGTATGGGTTTTACTTCTGTGAATGAAAAAATATCAACACATTCGAAATTTTTAAAAGTGTGGTACACATTTTTTTGTTCAATTAGATCTTTCAAAATGTTTCCCAAATATAAGTTTTAGTGATATTTAATTATTTTTCACATAATTCGCATAGTTTATCAACACTTTCAGAGAGAAATTAAATTACCCTTGTTCTTGAAGCAACGTTAGTTGCTTCAATGTTGCTAGGGTTTCGTTTCATATGCAAAAGAGAATGACATTTTTGTAACAAATTTTACAATTTGATGAACACATTTTTGTTGTGAATGATTTGGCTTTGAGCAGTTCAAACATAGTTCATTTTTCTTGACTTCTGTGAATCTGCGGGTGTTTCGTCTGTGTTCGCAAGTCCTTCCCATTTTATTCTACTGGTGGGATCGAATTCAGAATGAAAAAAATTGGTCGGTAGGTTCACCTAATGTTTTAGGAGATCGTAAGTTTTTGTTGAAATTGCCGAGTAACTTTCTTAGGTGTAGTAATTATCATTTATCATTTCGATTGAGTGTATGACTTGCGCGGCTTATCCTTCCAGATATGATTTTTCTTCAATAACATTATCATTTAATTTAATTTTGTTCTGAATACTTTCAAAATTATCTAGTAGGACATGATGTGACTCTAAGCTACTCTTTAATTGATTGAAATCGTCCTTTTTAATATTGAAATTGTTCAAGAAGGTTTGAAACCATGTTATTTTGGCCATCAGCTGACCTTTTTTCAATTTTAATGCGTTTAGTTCTGTCATATTAGAAAGCAATCTGAAAATTATAGTACTCCACACTACAGTTCACTGAAAAAAACAATAAATAGGGTAGGTGAGCTGAAAAAATGAATTAAGGAGTGTGTCTCACCAGGAACTAGACTTTTTTATTGTTTTCGCTGCCTTCCTGTCAGAATTTGTTCCAACTGTTTGTACTTACGTCCGCGTTGATTATTATCGAACAAGTTTTGGTAACTTGCCTTTTGAGTTGAATGAGTGAGTGAATTTGAGTTTTGTACGACTTTTTATCACTGATGTCTCAGTCGACAGTCGATATTCGTTAACTTGTCACTTCGTTTACATTTATTTTCATATATCAAGCTGCTTTGATACGTGAGAAGTATATACAAAGGCAACACCTGATGTGGTCACTTGGACCCTTTCCCATGTAAAATATTTTGTCAAAAACAGTCGATCTACGCCACTCTTGATACATAAATAATATGGGATTCAATAAATTTTTGCATTTCATCCCCACAGGTGCTGTGTGAATCCCGAGTGAGGCAACTTGACAATGTCAAGTTATCACATCAATTTTCAATTTTGTTTACATTTCGGAATGAAGTGACACTCAGTAAAAGAGTGTTTTGACATTATGGTACAAAAATTTTGAAAATCTGAACAAATTACTACTATAATCTACACTTGCAAACCATTATTAAATTCTAAAATTCAAACTCAGTATCAGTAATTTCAAAATTGCTGACACAATGCTTTTGATGCCAACCACAGAACTAAAGTTATAGTTCTGTGACGCCAACCTTGTTTGCAACCAACGATTATATCCATAATCGTTGGTTTGCAACCACATCTCCCCCCTTTCTTCAGGTTTCCCTTCGTCAAAAGTCGACTCTATTTCGCAACCCCTCTGAAAAAATTTCAAGTCGTTAAAATCTGTTGAATGTTGAATCACTATTTTTGTGTTGTAACCTCAATATTATTCAAAATATTTCCAACTATCTTAATGTTTCTCGTTTCCAGTTGAAGTATTCATTGTTATAGGATGAACAATTATCAAATATCATTGTTTTCGTACAATCATTTTTAAGTGAATATGGTCAGTTTGTAGACCTGATTCCATTGGCAGTAACGATAAACGGATTTTTACTAAAGGAACTTTATAATTACTATTTACCTCAGTCACAGATTACCTCAGTTATGAGTTTTGACAGAGAAGGTCTGTCGGTCAATGTTATAGTACGTATTCTCTAATTTCCAGGAATTGTTTCATTGTTATTGTTGAACAGATCAGAAGACATCAGTTTGAAATGATGATCCTATTATTATTGATTATTCATTGTGACTGAAATCGATTGTATTGTTTTTGATAATCAATTGTGATTGTAGTCGGGTTTTTCTGTAGGATTATTTAAATTCATGGTCATATCTAATTACTTTAAATCAAACACAACTAAAGATCCAATTTCTGTGTGAAATTAATTTCACAGTATAAAGTATCAACAACATAAAACGGGGTTTCAGTAACTTCAATAGAAAACTCTTGATTTTATCAAGGTTTGAAAAGTGTCCAGTGACTGAAAACAATATGATATGGTATTGATATCTCCCTGTTTCGTTCATATGCTGAAAAAAGTACAGTTTTGAATTCACATCATTAGGTTGCAGAAGAGGAATAGAAACAATATGTAGAGAAGATACTCAGGCCTCAACCTCGAGGCTTCAAATTGAATAAAAGTAATATTCAATTATAAAATTTTGTTCAGAATAAGTAAATCTTCCTCTTCAAAACTTGTGAAATTTCTACTTTCATCTCAATTCAAACTGCTACCGAATGGGGAATGTTCTTCAATTTGGGTTTTTACAGCAAATTGAGGAGATAATGATCTTAATATTTTGAATAACACTAATTCAAACACCCACAAATTTTTAAAATTTTTTAAAGCTTATGGTTTCACAATAGTAAATGATGAATCTACTAGAGTAACAAATTCAAGTGCGTCTCTGATTGATATTATTGCTGTATCCAATACGGAAAATATATTAAGCGTACAGACAGTAGAAATATCCTTCCTGAACACCAATCTGGTTTTCGGAGGAATCACAGTACAACTAGTGCCCTTTTAAAAATAACAGATGATATTATTTCAGCCACCGATAATGAAAGAGTCACTCTTTTCTTGTCTCTCGATTATAGTAAGGCTTTCGACACCATGAAAGACAGCCTGATATGCGCTAAACTTAATTTTTTTGGTTTCAGTAAGGAAGTATGTGACTTTATTAGCTCTTTTCTGAGTAATAGAAAGCAATGTATTGTAATAAAGGGTAGTCAGTCTGATAATATGAGTGTACGTCATGGAGCCCCGCAAGGGTCAATTCTGGCCCCGCTACTCTTTATCATCTACACATCTGATTTCTTCAAAATTCTAAAGCTTTTCAACATTCACACATACGCAAACGACACTAACTTGTACTTCTCAGATAAAGTAATTCACTTTATTGATCACTAAGCATCGCCTTGTTCAGATTTCGCAGCAACACTGTCTAAACCTTAATCCCAGCAAATCATCTTTAATTATTTTTGGAAGAGCCAAAGATCGTGAAACGGCCATAGATAATATCCATTTGGATATTGATGGACATCCTGTGGAAGTGACTGATAAAATAAGATGCTTAGGACTTCATATAGATTACAACTCCAGGTTCGTTCATCAAGTCGATACTCTCATTCAGAGGTCGTACGGTATACTAAAACATCTGTATTCAAACATATACTTTCTTAGTAACCCACTCAAAACTTACTTTTCAGACGTATTGATTTTATCTATGTTCAATTATTGTGATATCGTCTATGGCCCTTGTCTCGATTCCACAACTTCTGCAAGAATTCAGAAAGTTCAAAATGCCTGCGTTAGACTAATACTTAGTCTGAATCACAGGGATCACGTAACCCCTTCAATCAATCTACTAAATTGGTTGAAAATGTAAAACAGAAGAGAACACCACTTCGCCTGTTTCATTCACAAACTCATCCAAAAACAACTGCCTACTTATCTGGTGAAAAAACTGCTTTCAAGACATCAAATACATTCAAGAAACCTCAGATATATAAATAACTTTGACATCCCGAATCATAACAGCATTATCTATGAACGATCCTTCACATATCGTGCTGTAACAATATATAACTCATTCAGTGAATCTTTGAAAAATTCATCACTACCGCTATTCAAAAATAAACTTAAATTTGGATTGCTCAGTCAACAGTGATCTTAACAAAAACTTTTTTTTTCAATTAACTATTGTAATACTGTCATTATCTTATATCATGCCTTTTTTGTGATTGTTTTTTTTTCATACGTGGTTGAGTGTAAGAATAGCGTCTTGCTAAACTTCGCCACGTAGAATAAAGACCAAATATCATTATTATTATAAATACAAGACGGACTGCGTTTATGTGGAATAAACTTCCTGAGAACGTTTTTCTAATTGTATTTAATCTCCAGCGATTCAAATCCAACGTGATTCACTACGTTCGCACAGGCACCGCTTTTAGAGCGTCTCAATTATTTTTCTGTAGTGCTTGTGTTTTGTCATAAAAAATGATAGTAGATATATTGCGATAAATACTTACAAATTACACGCTAAAGTTCAGAATGGTATCGCTGACAATTTACAAATGTATATGTACTTTTAGAATTGATAAGAAATGGAAATCGTTTCATTCCCCCAATTGAAATCCCCTTATGTTGGATATCTTCGAAAAGTAAGGTTGAAAAATACATCGGAGTTCTATTCTAGTTCAAAACGATATGGTGTGATGATTCTTCAAATATATAGAAACTTTATATCAGAATCCCTCTCATTTCGAAATCTACCATCAATTCCATCACATATGAAGCGAAGAGCTGATTAATTTCATCAGTTCGGACTTCCATTGTCTAATATTATATAAAATGATTTGAAATCCCTGTAATAAACGAAACAATTGAAAATTAAAAGAATAGCTGAAAATGGCAGATATAATAATCAAAAAACCTGAAAAGAATTCACAGTGGAATAAAATACGAGTGAAAAAAAATTGAACAAATATAAATAAATTAGTATAATCAAAAAATTGAGCGATTTCAAAACACGTTACTCCACGACGTTTCGATCGTTAGTTTCCACAATCGTCTTCGGATGATGCCTGGACTAATTCCTCGGAGAGATGACTATTTATGGGTCTTTCGAGTACTTTCACTTAACCCTTTCTTTCACTTATCACTTATCTCCTCTCTCCGATCCACTGGTTTAGCGGGAGATGACTGTTTGGTGGGAGTTGTTCATTTTTTCTTTGATTATGGGTTTCCATACGTTGCGTATCTCTACGCTAGCTTGGCTGAATACGTTGTTGGACAGCATATATGCGGCTTGTTTGAATTTCCTTCTAAACCAGTGTTCCTCCTTGTGTATGATCTCAGCTTGGTACCACTCGATGTTATGTTGATGTGTCCAAACATGCTCTGCTATTCTTGATTTGCTGGTTTTCCCTGGTTGTGTGTGTTTTTTGTACTCGGCAATACGGACTTTCAATGGCTTCTTGGTTTCACCGATGTAGGATTTTCCGCACTCACAGTCCGCGTTGGGGGGCCTGGTTTTCGTAAGGCTGCTACGGATAGTGTTTCCGGATCTAAAGCAGGTTCTGATGTTGTACTTGGACCCAATTATACATCAGAGGATCATCGGATTTTATTTCACTGTGAATTCTTCTCTAGTTTTTTGCTTGATATATTTGCCATTTTGAGCTATTTTTTTAATATTCAATTGTGTTGTTCATTTTAGGGATTCCAAATTATTTTATATAATATTAGACAATGGAAGTCTGCACTGATGAAATTCACCATGAAACATTGTCATTCACCTTCAAACAAACGAAGAGCTGATGTTACACTATTTCATAGATAAAGCAATATAATCAATAGAAATGCATTTCTCATCAATACCGTCCAATGTTTTGCAATCATTGTATTGAAATAACCATCATAATTACAAATTTTAACCAATTCAATTAAATTACTATCTGTAAAGCGTATTATGTTGATGATTGAAAGGATGATGAATTTGCATGATTATGCATATCCCAGAAAATTAGTAATTATTTTGAACCACAATACTGATAGAATAATGAGAAAGAGATATACACAAGTTTAGTAAGATAGTTTGAAAATTTGCGTTTTACTTCACTTCTTGACACAGTGCATTTCTTCAATATCCTCCCTTTCATTTTTTGAACGGGCCATCTCAAAAAATTAAAATTCGGGATAATGAAATGAATGCATTGATACTTCATTTTGGAGTGAAATTACCAGATGAAACTTTCAAGATGGCGACTGGGCGCTATTTGGGAGAAAAATCAAACGGAAAGTGGGGTGTTGTGATACATCAGTTTAAAGTTCCCGACAAATGCTTCATAACCCTGGAATATAATTCAACTACTACAAAACGGCGGAACTTTCAATAATTGCCTGAATACACTGACATTTAACTACATACTATGAGGTAATAAGCTTGGGGTCAGTTCAGAAGATGTTCAAAATGGTTGCCTGGAACTTATTGACATATGAACAGCCTAACCGATATTTTACGCCGAACACAGTAACGTCAATATCTCTACAAATATTTATTGTACTCTGCCGTATATCCAATATTAGGGTAGGTTCAGTTCCATACATCTTTTGCTTCAAATAGTCCCATAAAAAAATTCCAAAGGTGTCAAATCTGCCTAGCGGGCCAGCCATTCTGTAGGACGTCGACCTCCAATCCAACGACCGGGAAAAGTAGTATCCAATAGTTTCTGGAGTAATTTGGTGGTGCTTCATATTGTTGAAATGCAATATCCATATCGAATTCATCAGGATTTCAGTGATGAAAGGGTCAATAGTAGATTCTAGCATATTGAAATACAGTTTCTCTGTTGAATTTTGATCAATGAATAGAGGTCCTACAATATGGTTTCCCAATATTTCTGCCCAAACGTTAATTTTTTTTTGGATATTGGGTATGTTTCCTGGAGAACGTGAGAGTTGGTGTCACTACAATAACCGCAATTCTGTCTGTGAACATTTCCGTTTGATAAAATTTACATTCGTCACTTAAACAAATATTGTGGAAATGGGTAGGATGCCTTGCAATGGTTTCCGTCATGATTTCGCAGAATTCTGTTCTTTGATCAGGGTCATCCTCAGTTAATAGTTCTAGCATTTTGATTTTGTATGGATGATAGCTATTCCTCTACAAAAGTCTCCACACAGCAGAAAGAGACAGCTCACAAACACATCCGCGACGAAATAACTAGACTGTTCAGGATCTACTACCATCTCACCAATTATTTGCACTTGCTGTTCTTTCGGAATGGACGGATGACCTGGGGGCTTTTGTTTATGTACAATACCGGTAGTTGTGAATTTGGATACAAGTTTCCTCAAATATTTCCTGCAGATGGGTCGATTCGTAAAACGTTCGTTATTCTCCACAAACTCAACTGTAACCTTTTTATTTCAAAGTTTGTTGTCCTTGACTAACTAGATTGTTCCTGGGCTGAATTACCTGGAAGGAAAATTACAAATATGATCAGGGACAATAACATCATATCGTAAGGAGTAGTAGTAATGATTGGTGTCCCTCAAGGTGTTCGTCTACTTTTTATTTTATTTAAAAACGATATAAGGTTTTGTATCCTTCTGATCAAATCCTTTCATCCACAGACAGCCTTGAATGTTTTACTGAGATTGTTTTTATGCTTATGCTGTGATTGCAGCACTGCTATTCAAGGTTGCTTAAATAATATTGTCATTTGAGTAGCACTGAATCCAACACCAAGTTGGTATTAGAATCAGTTTTTCACCATCAAATATTCAGGTGGTATCTTCCAAATCAACTTCAGTTCCAAACTGCATATTTCATTTATCATCAACATTTTGGAAGTTTTGTGATCTATCACAGGACTAGCTCTGTTCTACAACGTTCACTCTCCAGTTATTGAACGGAAGAAGATACAGATATTTTTCGATTAATTGATCACCTGTAAGCTAACAGTCCTATGTTGCTTTCGAAAATACAATTCCAAATGGCATCTCGTAACATCAGACTTTGTCATACCTTCCATATTCAGTTTGATCGAAGTAACTATGGTTAAAGCAGTTGCCTTTTCGTATAAAAAGAATGACGAATGACCAGAATATTCATCTGATGATGCTGATTTGGTTAGCGAAACACGCGTCGAGATGCAGTATTTTTGTGAACGTGAGCCAAATATGGTTTTTCAATAGATTTCAACCAATAATTCACAGACAATAATTATACGGTTTTGATATCTTATACGGGATTCGTCATATAGTTTGATATTAGCGATTTCACTCCTTACGATAAAGCTAATATAGAATGATATATTCTGTGCTTTCCCATCTTCCATTCATAACATAAATCATACACGTTCTCCACTGATATATCCAACTTTGACTCAGAAAATGTATAAACTTGATGCTTCGTAAGAACACATGCTTTTGCTGTCGGAGTCGCGATATCAAAAAACAAATTTTGGGCTGTGAGGCCGAGTCGAATCGAAATTGTAATACAAAATGTTCCGCCTGCTAATGCGGCAGGCATCTATACTTATTGACTCCGAAGACGAAGGTATTATTGCAAAGTCTCGGCAATGACTGATTTAGACTGTAAATCAGTTTCAGCTAAGACTTCGAAAATGAACTTTCTAGTTATCAATCATATATTTACTTGATGCTGTGCAATAACTTTTCAATTTTTGTAATTTTGGAGTTATACTGCTAATAGTGCAGGTGATGTTTATATTATCTGATAACTTTTTTCATTTATCTTCTATCTCAGTAGCAAGTCTTTGATTTCATATGATGACAATTTTTCTTCATTCATTTCAATTGAAGTCCGATTTTTGAAAGATTTATGATCACACGACTGAATAGTGCTACAGCCTTTCCGCTTCGTTTATATCCATTTTCCCTTTAACTAGTTTTGAATGGCCCATCATGATATTATGTTCATGACTTATTATCGATAACCTGGAATAATAGTTACTGATAGTCCTGTACAATTCGGTAATTAAATTTTCCTATCCCCGTTTGTTAACATTTCTGTATTTATAAGTTAGTGATATACAGATCTATACTTACTTGGAGAAATTAGCTCTGTGATTTGAAAGCTGTATTTTTTGAGACCAATATTTTTTTTTCACATAAAGCCTTCCTGTTACTGCCTTTCTTGTATTTGAATTTTGTTTTCGATGTTTTATATAGCCTTGTGGGTGGTAGAATGGTAGCCTGGTGGGTGGACGTGGATGGTTTGCTCCACTCACTCAATCGATCGCTGTATGAACCGCAAGGGCCGACGAAGGATTTTCACTTACTATCGTCCAACCCGCGTAAGGAATCACACGTTGACTGATGAGACCTCGTTAGTCTTTAACTCGCACGAGTTTAGACTTTTGAAAGTTGTCGTTCGTAGGGAGGCAACAGCTGGTTAACGAAAAATAGATTTTTTTTCTAACGAAATTGGATATTCCTTTCGTATTACGAACACCGAATCTGGTTGCTGTCGGTAATTAAAAGGACTTCTTGTCGAGTTCAATCACAGTTTTTCCAGTAGTTTCACATATTTACTGATTAATTTGCAGCAACAACCTGAGAGGTTCACCATTATTATTTTCTGCAATAAAAGAGTTCAAAATATTTGAAATAATTGAATTTCTATAATATTGAACAAAATTTATACTTTTACACTGAACACATAGAATCTTTAATTTTTATGGGGTTTCAGAAAACCAGGCAGATTCTTTTCGTTTTTGACAGGTACTCTGAGATGCGGGGCTTTGCGTATTGAAGTTTGACGACGAATTCAACATTTTTCCATCTGCAATAAGTAACATCAAACATCTGTTTGAATACAGGATGATCAAACTATTTTTTTGAAATATAGTAGATTCCAAATTGGAAGGTGTATATCTTTCAGAGAAAATAATTTTTGGGAAATACGGTTTTGGCTCCTTACCTCTCCATCTTAATAAAAAAAGTAGAAATCTTCAAAAGAATGTGATCAAAGAGTTCATTGTGGAATTAATTGCCTCCTTTCTTTCATTCTTCAGAAGATTTCAACATTTTCTTGTTCTTTTCTTTCTTGTTTTGTTATTTTCCCTTTATTTTCCAGAAATCATTTTTCCTGAAAAATATACCTCTTTCAATTTGAACAAGATTTCTATGACTGGGATTGAATACAAATAAGCAAATGGATGTCATTAAGTGCTCTTATCCAGATTGGTGCAGAAGAGACAATAAGTTGAGTGTTTCATTCCGAAACATCAGATGACCGCCATTGGAATGACAGAGTTCCATGGAAGTGAAATTACACCTTTTCCATATACGATATTGTGTGGCAATCCAGTGAATGATATTCGAATCAATTCCATAACAGATGTTTGAAGTATAAACTGAATAGAAAAAAGTGTTTTTTGTTGTTTCAAAAGTATTTTTAACATGCAATGTGAAGTCTATACAGGGCGTTCCAATGAAAACTTGACCACCTCTGTAAGTCAGAAACGAAAATGTAATCGAAAATTTCAAAGAACACATAAATTTTCAGTTCTAGGGGGACTGATTCTGATATGAAAATTATACCCGGAACTTCATCCCCCTGCGGTCAACAACTACCCCACTATTTTTTAATGGCATGGTGTGTCGAGTGTTACAAGAGTTGAAAGGTCCTGTATCCCTTTATTACCTCTGTGATTTTTTTCGAAATTAGTTTATTCGTTATTGGGAAAGTGAATGTTGAACGTTTCATTCAAGAAAAAACAGTAAATTTGCTCCTTCCTTCGTTAATTTCAATGAGAAAATCAACAACAAATAGTATCAGTGGAAATAAAGTCAATGGATAAATTGTTCAAAATGACCTTCACCTAGTTCCATACGATAATACAGTCTACTCTCGAAAGTATTACGTATATTATTCAAGATGTCCGGAGTCAGTAATCGGCATTTCCGTACAATTCTGTCGCAAGTCATCTAGATTTGCAGGCGTAGTAGAGAGTACCCTTTCGACTTCAGGTGTCCCCACAGAAGGAAGTCCATCGATGTGAATTCAGGTGATCTAGCTGGCTACTCCATTGGACCCCTTGTGCCGATCCAACCCATTGAAAAACGTTCGTCTAAAAACTGTCTCACCCGAACATCAAAATGTAGGGGTGCACCATCCTGCTGGAATGTTATTTAATTTTCTAATAAATTGTTATCACTTTCCAAAAATTGTGTAATCATAGGATCTACACAGTCTGGTGATAGATTTAAGTTATGTCCCAATTGACATTACCTTCAATAAAGAATGATCCAATAATATGTTTACCAAGAATGCCGGCCCAGATATTGTGGGGTTTGTGAATGTGTTTCCATCATCAAATGATGATTCAAATCGCTTCAGTAACGACAATTATATTTATTCACTCCACCATTCAACATAAAAACATGTATTGTGTAATAGGTTTGGGTAATTGGTCAATTTCTCACTGATCACCTTACAAAAATGAAGTAGACGATCAAAATCATCTTCGTTCCATTCCTAAAGTAGCCCTATTTTGGAAGGATGAAATTTGTAGGCTTTCAAAATCAGAAAAACACTAGTAGCTG
>WOGR01005543.1:0-13726 GCA_015342045.1 Leptinotarsa lineolata | reverse complement strand
GGCAAGACTGCATCCTTTGATTCCATCCCATCTCTTCAGGGATTGAGCATGGGTGTAACGTTTGGCTAGTTCCGCAATTGTCGAAGTCATCAGGCCGAAGGTGTTACTGAGTCCTAAGATTCTTAGTCCGGCCGCTTTCCTAGCTAAATAATTGGCAATGCGATTATCTATACTCTTATCGTGCCCTTTAACCCACCTCAGGTTAATATTCTTATCTAGCGAGGCGTTGTCTAGGTCTTGATGGCACTCTAGTACTAGCCCTGAGGTAACTTATCTGTTCAAGGCTAAAAGAACTTGTCTACTGTCAGTGAAGATTATTATGTTTTTGCCAGAAATTCCTTTCCTGGTTATCTCTTTTGTGGCGATTGAGATACCAGCCAATTCTCTTTAAACCACGCTGGTATCTTTCCCATTCCCCACTTAATCTTTAGGCTCAGTGATATGGAGTACACTCCACATCCTGAGCCTTCTGTATATATGCCTATTGCATTTACAGCATCTGACCACAGAACACCTGTAGTTAGGGTGTTCTGTGATCTGACTTTGTGTTCTACCAATGAAGATTAAAATTTACGAGAACTTTTCCCGCAAATGTCTACCCATAATCATTGATATGCATCAAAAAGAGACTGTACTTAGTTAAGTATAGAGACCAGTTTCAAAGGAAAGATTTACCTTTCATCTCCTGAAGACGCCAACATGGCTGATGAATCGCGCGTCGATAAAGTAATTAAAGTTCTGGTGATTGGAAAAGGTTGTTTTTGGAAACATGCTTTTGAAGAAATAAATAACGATCCAGATTCATTTGAAGACACATTAAATACACATAATATAATACATTTCTTTAAATAATAATAAAAGAGATTATTAAAATAAATATTTCAAAATAAAACTTTAATGATTCACTTCCACCAAATTCCTAAACAGTAGAAACTTTGTAAATGCAATTGAGAAATCAGTTTGTAAGCGATGATTCAGTTAACTTCAGCAGGGTCCTGCTGCTGGACCTCGTTAATCCTTAGCTCGCACAAATTTCGAAAGTTGTCATTCATAGAGGGCGACAGCTGTTTGATGGATAAACATATATCAACATTATTATAGCTACCAAGAGTTTCTAAACAACTCTAAAAATATAGTTGTGCCATTCTACACATGTCCGTGAACTTCTAAAATGTTCAAGATATTTATTCAACTGTTTACACTACCTTTTTCTGAAATATATATGAAATTGTATTTATCCACTATTATTGACTGAGCATTTGTTATTATTCGTGTAATTTTCCTGTGCCTTTCATTTCGACTCATCAATTAACCTTGTGTTCCTAAATTAATGTTATTACTAGCCAGAGGGTTTTTCAATATGAGTTTGTTCATGCCTTCTCAAGGTGCTACCTCGAGTGAAAGATTTTGAGCAGGTTTCACACTGAAATGGTTTTTCTCCAGTATGAGTTTTTTCATGGTATTTCAAGTTATATTTTTGAAAGAAATATTTTGGACAGATTTCACAGTAAAATTTTTTCCCATCATGGGTGGTTTCAAAAGATTTTTTTTCATTGTGTTTTCTTTCATGAACTCTCAAATTTTTTTTTTGACTGAATAATTTTGAACAAATTTTGCATTGAAAGGGTTTTTCACCAGTGTGACTACTTTCATGAGATTTCAAATGATATTTTCGAAGGAATGATTTGGAGCAGATTTTACAATGAAATGGTTTTATTCCAGTATGAATTTGTTCGTGCAATTTCAAATAAGCACGTTGATAAAATGCTTTTGAACATATTTTACATTGAAAAGCTCTTTCACTTGTATGGGTTCTCTCGTGCAATTTCAGAGAGGTTCTATGAGAATATAACTTTGAACAAATTTTACACTGGAAAGATTTTTCTCCAGTGTGAGATCTTTCATGCAATTTCAGATAATCCTTCCGACAGAATGACTTCGAGCATATTTTACAGTGAAAAGGATTTTCTTCTGCATGAATTTTTTCATGCACTCTCAAGTAATCTTTTCGAATGAACATTTTGGCACAGATTTTACACTGAAAAGTCTTTTCCTCAGAGTGAAGTTTTACATGCAACTTCAAACTATCAGATCGAGCAAATGACTTTGAACAGACTTTACACTGAAAAGATTTTTTCCCTGTATGACATTTTTCGTGCACTTTCAAAGTACGGTTCAAAGTAAAAGACTTTGAACAGATTTTGCACTGAAACAATTTTTTCTCAATATAAGTTTCAGTATCAGTAGTTCCAGTGAAATTTTTTAAGCAACTTTTCTCTTCATTACAAACTGTACTTCCTTTAGTTGAATTTGAAAAGTATTGGGAGCTAATTGGTTCATTGGTTTCCTGTGTTTCACATTTCACAAAATGATCATTTTTAACAAAAGACTCGTTAAAATATAACACTGAAGATGCCTTTTCATCGATCTCTTCTTTCGTCTCATAAGATATTGTTTCTTCCTCTGTTTTGATAACCCCCAAATCTGAAAAAAATTACAGTTAAGAGAATTTTTTTTTGGAAAAATAAACATTTCATTTTTGGAAAGATAGTAATTGATTGGCTTATTTTGGCCGTTTTTTAATATCATTTCCTAACATAGATAAATGTTACAATACATATATGTGAATTTGTTGATCATTTTGTAAAAACTAGGCAATGCCATAAATAAATAGATAAATTTTCTCAAATAGACAACTTTCTTCTAATTTATTCGACTGCATCTCTTATCGTGTCTGATTCTTCCATGGCTGGACACCCTGAGTTAGTATATAATACTGTGTAGCATTGTAGAATATAGTTTATTTTTAGTATAGAACAGAATATATATCAATCGTATAGCTTTTTATTAAACTTTCTGAAATGGGTTTACCCGTTTATGTAACTATGTTTGCAAGACTTGAAAAGATCAGATAAGATCTAGTCTTGTATAGCTTATGTACAAAAAAAAAGAATTCTTGCTAAAAAGGCAGACAATCGTACCCAAAAACTATTCCCAACATCATGTTTCAACACAACAATACTCACATGTTTCCATCGGTAGGATTTAGTCAAGCATAATGTTGGACAACACTTGATTGCAGGAGACAGAACAAATGTCATCAACACACATGTTGAAAGTAAAAAGATGTCCATCATTGCGCTTGGTTTCGTCATACTGATGACGACCAATTATACAGAAATACGTGACTTGTTTGCATTTTTGAGTACTTGACACAAGAATCATTTGAAGAATTTTATCAAGAAGAAAAAGATTGCATCTCTGGTAGAGCTTAAAAGTATCAGAGTTGTATATTTAGTTACCTCCTCTAACGGCCTTGGATTCAGTTGGATTTTCTTCTTCTTGGCAACTTTCTAATTTGATATCGTGAAATACAAAATCGATGACATTCTCGTCTTTAATTTGTTCTGAATCAAATTCATAATTTGAATCTGCAACTTCAATGTCATCATATTCTTTCTTGACTGGCAGTGCTCCATTTTCAGCACCGTCCATTATCGATAAACTTGGGATCAAAATGCTTTTATTTAACTTCAGAAACACTTAAAATCGACGTAAAAAACAAAACTTTTTTTTTATGATCATTAGCACCCCTTCCATTATATTTACGATGACGTTAACCTACGCCTTTCATCTTCTTCTTATATTTTATTTCTTCCTCTTCTGTTAATGGGTCGGACGTATTAACTACGAATATTGACCATTGCCATAAGAGACAATGTTAGCAAAGTTAATCCTAATTCAATATGTATTAGCAGCGCTAATCGAGGGCGCATGCACGAAATTCAAAATGTATGTCATTATAATCATTCCCTCGACCTTCAAGTTAACAAGTTATGTTTATATTTCCATTATATATGCAGTTGGTTAGTACATCGACAGTCAGATGGGGCGATGTTGTTACGCTTCTGCCTAGTTTGAGGAATGATACTATGAGAGGAACTCGATTTTTGATTATCGACTTTAGGTTGATGATAGACGCTACCTTGCACTGACGAGTAGCCAAACAGCCCGAAACCGGTCTGCAAGTGTGTTCCAATAATTAAAAATCGTTTCCGGAAGTTGTATCGCCAACAGCATATGCAGGAATTACATCTGTGAAGAATCCTGCACCAACACCTATTGGATATAATCCAACGCCCTGCGTGGTATTAGCCAGGGAAATAATTGTTTTCTGATAGGTGTCAATCCATACACCTACTGTGTAGGTGAGTTGAGACTGGCCTGTTTTGGGATGTTTATATCACGTAGAAAAAAAAAGTTTCTTTCAGATACAGACTGGAAGATAAAAGTGGTAATCTGGTAGTCCCTGAAAAAGTTTCAAGCACTTACCCTGCATAACATCTTTATCAGACTCATCTTGTTTTTCACAGCTTGACTCCAAGCAGCCCTCATTTAGTTCTTCTTCGAAAATTTCACATTTAAAATTGTCAGTATTTATTGGCAAATCTACACAGTCCATTTTTTCATTTTCTACTTTCACACATTTTTCTATGTAGTTGAAATCCACATCAACATCATTGTACATTTCAGTTGGCTCTCCTTTCACAATAGCTCTTTCGAAGCCAAAATCTTCACACTCGTTCTCTTTTTTTATTTGTTCACCTTCCATTATTATTTATTTATTGCCTTTTCAATATCAAGTTCAGAATAATTTTGCTCGTTGAATGTTGACACTGTTGGCAGCATCGACGTAACGTTATAGGTTATGTAGGTGATTGACAGTGACAAATCCATCAACGTATATCATCAGAGTTGTCATACATTAAATAAATAAAATATGCTACTCAATATTTTATTTTCGTACTAAACTAAGAAAATGTCGAAATTGATTCAAGTAAACTGATAATAATTAACGTAGTCCTCAGATATCTCAAACAGTGAGATAAAATTCTACAAACACTATTTGCTTCAAAATATTTGAAAATGACCTACGTTTGAACTCGATTTGACCTTGAGTTGAAATCACTTTTCCCAAACGCTAGCACCACTTGTGGTTATTTTATAGTCAGGAAACTCGCTCATAACTGATGAATAGAAATCCAATCGACTCAAGTGATGATGAATAAATGATAATTAGAAACATTACTACAAATGTTTACCTCAACAATAATAATGAATGCGATACATTGGTTTTGACAACTGAAAGGCTCTCTGAAGTTTTACTTGTAATTCCAAGCAGTATTCACAGTTTCATTCGAGGGTAAGATACTCGTTGAAATCAGAATATTTAAAACTGAGACTTATGCATGTTCCCCCATTGCTTTTTGTGCACTACTATTTTCTTGAAAAACAAATTGATTTGAGACAAATACATATTAAATTGAAAGGGTCTATTTTTAAGAGAGAATAATTTTTGACAAAAAGAATTTTTGACTTTCTATATCTCTATCTTGATACGAATATGTAGGAATCTTACAAAGAGAGGAAGGAAGCAATCAATTACAAAAATTAACTCAAAATAAAGGTGTAGATCATGAAAAGAAGTAACTTTCAGAGACGAACTGGAAGAGAAAGCTCACTCGAAGCAGCTATTTTCATATAAACATTGGATTACACGAAAGAAAAATAGGTTTGATACAAATACTTATATATGAACGCTGAATTATATAAAAAATCTTTTCTATATTTCGTTTATATTCCAAACATTCGTATTGGAATCGAATCAGATATCATTCACAGGACTCCTACACAATATAATTAATAGAAAAAGTAAAATTTCAGTTACATGAAACACTGTAATCCTCACTGCTAGACATCCGATGTTTCGCCGTAAAATACTTGCCTTATCGGCTCTTTACTAGAAAATACAGATAACATTGTAAGAAAAATACTCAATTCCGTAATGAAATACGACTTTTTGTCACGAAATGAGTTGAAATTCACCCATGACTTCAACGATATAGGCGGATAACATAGTATGAATATCCATGCTGATAAATCCAATTAATAGTTCCTAGCATTGAGGTCATAAGATAGACTGACCCTTAAAGAGAGAACAGTGACTCCATAACTGAAAAAATTAGAGAGATCCATGTTTTGCCATTGTCAATCATGCACTTGAAATATTTTCTGGCCTTTAATCGTATTCGAGCCTGTATTCAAAAACGATTAGTATTGACGTCATTAACAATGAGATTCGCCAGAATGAAATGATTCAATTTGTCAGATGTCAAATTCAATAATAAAAATAAACTTTTCAATTTTTTCTTACCTCAATTAGAATCGGATTTGTGCATACAATAATTTCCCAGCTTCATTTTATACATCCTTAAAACGTATTTTATAAAAAGTTTCCAGCACTTTATAAACTATTCCGATCAAAATAAAGCAGAAACTGACGTAACGCGACGTCAAATTCCGTTTCAAAACCAACCTCGCTAGTTTTGAATCATTATGAATGCGTTTCAAATCATAGTTGATGTGATGTCATTGTTTCAACGACAGAATGAATGTATTTGAATCACAGACGAATACGTTTTGAATACATGAGCGCCAGAAAACGCCTTTGAACACTAGATTCGACGTCACAATGTTTTACGTGCTGAATACCTTCATTGTAAAAATTCCTGGTTTTGATTTATTTGTCACTATTCCTCAATTTTTTAGACTTTTTTATTGCGCTAATTGTCCAATTATTAGTTTATACAGATTGGATGGGTAACGGAGTTTTGAAAAAATGTGCATTTCAAGTATACGACCTATATCACTAATGACGTATCAGTACGTTCTTTTATGCAGTGACGTCATTTCCAGAACGTTGTGTGAACCGCAGTGAAATGTACTTGCGGTAAAGGGAAATTCGTGTTCCATCAATGACGTCACGTATCTGTTCACGCGAGTTCTTTCTTGAATTCAACAGATATTTCCTGATGTTTGCTTCAACCAATAGAAATTGACTGGAGATAAGTCGGGAATATGATATGAAATTAACTGTGCCAGAAAATATTTCGGTCAGATTGAGCGAGACATTAAAACTCGTAAAAAAACACGCAGCATATATCAGATTTTCAAGGCCAAAAAAATCTAGTGTCGCTCAACAACCTTCGAAGAACGGCCATACAATAAACGATCTTTCACGACAAAATTTCCAAATGTTTACCCAAAATCATTGTTGTGCATCGAAAAGTGACACTGTACTCTATTAAGTATAAAAAGAGACTAGTTTCAGATTAAGGAATTACTTTTCTTCATCTCCTGAAGACGCCAACATGGCTGGTGAAACTCGTGTCGAAAAGATTATTGAAGTTCTGGTGATTGGGAAATGTTCTCGTTTTTGGATACATATTTTGTGTAAAAATTCATTCACTTCATTGAAGTGAATTGCAGAAATAAATAACGTTTGACTTGAAGACCCATACAGAAATAGACAATGTAATATATTTCTACATATAATAAAAAAGAGATTATTAAAATAACTATTTCGAAATAAAATTTAAATCATTCATCTCCACCAACTTCCTACACAGTAGAAGCTTTGTATATACGACTGAGAACTCAGTCCTTTTTCTCAGCATTTTTTAAAAACGTTTTAAAAAAAAATTCATGCCAGTAAAGGTCCCCATTACAATGTTTTTTCATAGTTATTTGACAGAAGGATTTCATAGTTTATCTCCGATATGAGTTTTTTCATGTGATTTCAAAGAGTAATTATAAATGAATGACTTCGAACATAATTTACACTTGAATGGTTTTTCTTCAGTATGAGTTTTTTTTTCATGGTATTTCAAAGAAGAACTATGAATGAATGATCTCGAGCACTTTTTACACTGAAATCGTTTTTCACCAGTGTGAATTTTCTCATGCCTTTTCAAATTACTCTTCTGCCCGAATAACTTTGGACATATTTTACAATGAAATTGTTTTTCTCTGGTATGCGTTTTTTTATGTAATTTCAAAGAATAAATATTAATGAATGATTTCGAGCATAACTCACATTGAGATGGTTTTGGGTTAGTATGAGACTTTTCGTGGCATTTCAAAGAAGAATTATGAATGAATGATTTTGGGCACATTTTACATTGAAATGGTTTTTCTCCAGTATGAGTTTTTTCGTGGTATCTCCATGAATATTTTTGATTGAAGGTTTTTGAGCAAATTTTACATTGAAAAGGTTTTTCCCCAGAATGATTTTTTTTATGAACTTTCAAACTACTACCCCGTGTAAAAGATTTTGTGCAGATTTCACACTGAAATCGTATCGGCTGATCATTTTCAGCAGAAAGATGAGGCTCTGATGTTATATTTTCATTGTTAATCCTTTCCTCCTTCTTAGATATTGCTTTTTCTTCGGTGTCAACAACGATGTTATTGGGATCTGAAAAAATCAAGTCACATTAACACATTTTTTAATTGAACAAATTGATTATATCTATCTACCTTCAACGTAGTATTGCTGGTTCAGAAATATAAATTTCATCAATTGAAATTATTCAATATAGTGTAAACTAATTGGTATTATGTCTTAGGGGTGTACCATCAAACCAAAGACTAGAAATGAATAACATTCCCCAGAATGAACAAATAAATATCTTACCTGTGGTAATGTGAATAGAAGATTCAAAATTCTGATCAATGTATTCATCTTTTATTTCACAGAATTCAATTCGTTTTTTGCATTCCCAACTACAATTCATATGCTCTTTGGAGCTTAAAAAATCTCTTTCACCAGAGAAACCATCACAATGCAAGTCATTGCTAATTTCTTCCTTGCAACTTTCATATTTGAGATCAAAATGTAAAATATCAGTGTCATCCCCATATTTAATTTGTTCTGGACCACATTCAGAGAGTTTCACTTCAACTGCATCAAAATTTTCCCCAGAACTGTAGCATTTACCTTCATAATCGAAAGAGTACAATTCACCAACAGGAATACTATCAGACTTGCAGAACATTTCCGATTCAACTGGTTCACACTTCACTAGACTTATTTGAAGTTCATCATGAACAGAATCTACCTCCCTTTTAATTAAAATTCTCTCAAGTTCTGTATCAGTGAAGATTTTAGATTCAACTGGTTCACAATTCACCAGATTTCTTTGAACTTCATCAGACACAGAATCAACCTCTTTTTTAATTATAATTCTACCAAGTTCTGCATCAGTAGCCATTATCAAGTTTTAGGAAATCCTTGTATGTAATCGATTTAGGCCACTTTTACTAAAAATCGGAACTCTACCGAGTAGAGAGGAATGCATCAAACCTTCCAATATTTGTTATGAATTGTACTGTACAGATTGCGTACTATCCATAATACGTCATTGGAACTATCCATTAAAATATAAAAAACAACTAATGTTGCCAATTTTTTGTGGTACAATTGCAAATTTCATTCGAAACGCTCACATTAACAGGTTTACCCCTCTATGGGAAATATTGAAACTAACCCAAACGGTAAAACAAAAATATCACGTTTATATAATTTTTGGTGAAAAAGTTCGAAAGGAAAACTGAAAAATCTCTATGACTTCTTTATTTATCTTTCAAAAACTTTTCTGAGATTCTCTTGAAATTTAATGAATTTCCCTTTCTACTTCTGTTGTCTAAACTAGTGAGTTTCTCACTAAGTTGTTATCTATTAATAAATGATTCTGTTTTCTCAGAGTACTTTTCTAAAAGCGATTCAATGTTTCCACTTATAACTATTTCAGATGTATTTCAATTTCAAAAAACACCGAATGTGTGTGCTATGTATTGATTAAAAAAAATGTTCAAAAAACCCAACAATCTGATCTATTGAAACTAATGTCAATTAATATTTCTCTAAAAGCACATTTTAGAAAAAAGAGGCATGGAAAAAATACCCCTTTAGAATGACCGTGTCTAAGATTCCTGCGACGTGAATCAATGAGGTTGTCGGTCTAAAATGAATATTTGCATCTAGTCATTCGGAAAGAATATATACCCGTCGAAAGGATAGCTGATTTTTTCCAAGATAACGACACCGTCCATTTAAAGAATACCTGAACAAAATAGGCCTTTATAATGAAGACTTTATCTGCAGATAACTGGACCGTTGTTTTCAACACGTGTTTCAATCACCAAGTGACCATCTTCAAGAGAAAGTTTAATCTTCCTATCAAACTACTGAAATTCGTTCGACGATGGTGCTAGTTATGGCTTAAATGAAGCCATTACTAGAATGCTTGGGCTAACAAATATAAGAATAGCATTGTTATCGATTCATCGATGTAGTTATCTGCCACCCCCTCCCCAATTGCACCTATGTCCATAGATGTCTCAAATACAACTCATAGGAGTATCTGATACAACTACTCCCATAGTCAATAGCTTTGAAGTCATTTTTCCTACCCAATTTGTGCACTAAGCATTCGTGATAATCTCATCTATCAAATAAAAGATATGAAATTCAAATTTAAAAAAAATCACATTATTTCCATCAGTATAACAATATTTCAACTGTATAAAGATTTGTATGTTCCTTTACACAATTTCAAACACCTATTAAAACAATATTTTAAACAGATTTTGCTATGAAACAATTTTTTCTTGTATGAATACTTCCATGTCTTTTCAGATCTCTATTTGTAGTGAATGACTTTGAACATATGTCACAAAGAAATGGCCTCTCCCCGGTATGAAGTTTTTCGTGGATTTTCAAATTAACATTTTGTGTGAAAGATTTTGAGCAGATTTTACAGCGATATGGTTTATCACCAGTATGAATTCTTTCATGTCTTTTCAAACCATTTCTTTCGATGAATGATTTGGAACAGAATTTACAAATAAATGGTCTTTCTCCAGTATGAAATCTCTCATGGAATTTCAATCTATCACGTCGGCTGAGAAATTTTAAGCAGAATTTACACTGAAACAATTTTTCCCTACTATGTATTTTTTCATGCCTTTCCAACCTAGTACTTTTGTTGAAAAATTTTGAGCAGATTTTACACTGAAATGATCCTTCACCAATATGAATTTTTTCATGTCTTTTCAAATGTTTATCAAGAGTGAATGATTTGAAACAGATTTTACAAATAAATGGTTTTTCATCGGTATGAATTTTTTCATGTCTTTTCAAACCAATTGTATCAATGAATGATTTGGAACAAATTTTACAAAACAATGTTCTTTCGCCAGTATGAGTTCTTTCATGAAGCTTCAATCTATAGTTTTGGCTGAAAAATTTTGAGCAGATTTTGCAATCAAACAGCTTTTCCTTAGTGTGTAGTTTTTCATGTTCTTTCAAACTAACACTCTGTGTGAAACATTTCGAACATATTTTACACTGAAATTCCCCTTCCTTGTTATGAGATTTTTTGTGTTGTTCCAAATGAGAACTGTAAATAAATGATTCTGAACATAATTTACATTGTAACGGTTTTTCATCGGTATGAATTTTTACATGTCTTTTCAAATAACTATTATAAATGAATGATTTGAAACAGATTTTACAAAGAAATGGTTTTTTCCCAGAATTAACTTTTTCATTCTCTTTCAAACTATCACGTTGTGTGAATGATTCTGAGCAGATTTTACGACAAGATATTTTTTCAACATAGTGCTCCTTTCGAGGGGTATCAGATAATAGATCTTCATCAAAAACCCCCTCTTCCTTCTTCGGTATTGTTTTTTCAGCGGTTTCAGGAAGCAAGATTTCAGAATCTGTAAAAATAAACCTACAAATAACAAATACACAATAAAAAGCATGACACAACCCTAATTTAAATGACATTAAATCAAGGATCTGTATATTCTGATATGAAATATAGTTGAAAAAAGTACAAAAGAAAAAACAAAAACTATATTACAACCCATGTTGTAATATACTTACAGGCTGACATGAAATAATAATACAATGAAAAATAGAACAAGAAAGTTCCTTTAAACAACTATTGAATATTTTCACTTTGATTACGTCTTTAAATTAGGTTGTTAAAAAAATGATATTGATAAAAACCAAGGAATCATTTCGTGAAATATATATATATAAATATAAAAGTAATCATTTTTAGCACCTAGGTTAATCCGTATATTAGGTATAGTGATACACCAGTAAAAGTGGCCTGCAGTAAAAAAACCTATTGTCCAATGATTCATACCTCATTGACAAAGCTTGATCATAAATGAAGGAGATACACAATAAAAGTAATGGTAATTAGATAATAATTTCACAACGCAGATTCTCAAAAAACCAACACAACACTCGAAAACAATAAACATTGAAAATTTGTAGGGTAAAATTTAAGATAGTTGCTGAACATATTTACAGACAAACCAAAACAATCGTCAGATAGCAGATACTCAATATCTCCTTACAAAGAGTAACAGAAACACAAAACTTTTTAAAAAATTTCAAATGTTGAGCACAGTCATTGCAATTACTGTCATGAAATGTGTTAACAAACAGACATAGTAGTCAGATAATATAGAAAAACATACAAAATATGCACTAAACTGGAATAATAATACAAATATAGGGAAGCAATGATTTTCCACAATTGACACCAACATAAAAATTGTCTCAACAGTCTGCAGGTTTTTTCATGAAAGTAATACTTTAATACTTCTCTGGCGTTCACCTTTTATGTATGTTGGAAGACAATTGAATATTTCCAATTCATTATTAATAAGAGAACCTCAATAACACATTTCAAAATGAGCAAATCAAAGCTGTCCATTTGGTATATATTCGTTTATTTCTTGGTAAAAAGTGGCCTGCAAGAATCTTATGCTTTTGCTTTACACAGAGAACATTAGACTCGTTTCTGTATTGGTAAAATGGATTGCAATGCTGGCATTCTACAAGCTCTCTAGAAAGGCACTCGAAATCTTAGGTGATATTATGTGAGAGAGTGATGAGTGATTTTGGTAGCCCCAATTCCTATCTCATTTGATGTCACTCTTACAGCATAACACCCCACCTCATATGATCAAGTTTCAAATTACTGTCAATATAGAAATTTGTCACAACATCGTTTTATTTTACTAATATCACAATTCATCAAGGAATTTTGACTTTGCCATAAGATCAGTGTCATCAGCAAGTAGTGTAAACTTCTCCTCAATATTAATCGTAGTCAAGTCATTTCTGTGAAGAAATAATAGTGAACCAAGAACTGAGACTTGAGGAGTTCTACAGTTCCTTCTGTTTTCATTTGAATAAGTATGAACGGCCATTGAGAAATGTTCCATGACTCAGCAGGCAGAAGCCTTCGACATGTCACAGAACACCGCCACTGCAATGTCTAATTTGTGTTCAAAGTAACACTGTATCTATCTACACGGAGGGGATTCACGTACCTAACAGGTTTCAAAAAACTTTCAAAATCTTCTTCAATGAACGGCATGTTCAATAATTAAACTAGTTTGTTATCAAGGGAAAGGAACACACAGAAGCAAATGAAAGACAAAACATTACGAATAAAAGTTGATAGTTTGGTATATACCTCAACAGAGCAAATGCATTCCAAAAGTGATAATAGTAGTCGACTTTTACCTGTAAAGTTGAGATTATCCAAATTGTGAACTACATCTTCACACTCACTTTGATAGTTACAATTATTGCTGAAATCTTCGAGACCGAAGAAGTTCACTTGATCAAGGAAATCGTCACGGAAAAAGTCGTCGTTTATTTCTTCTCTTCTGCTGTTGCAAATCAAATCATTTAAAATTAAATCAATGTCCTCGCTGTTAAAATCTAGATAACATTGGTCGGTTGACAGATTCGGTTCAACTGCAGTATTTTTGTTATTTGCAAGAT
>WOGR01005542.1:0-13726 GCA_015342045.1 Leptinotarsa lineolata | reverse complement strand
ATACACCCCTGGCGATAATAACCTGAAAATATCTATAAAAGGAAAAGATGATCACTTGAATCTTGAATGATTACCAAAATAAATTTGGATATCAATTGCATGAAGCCACGCATACCGACATTTTGATAGCAAAAAAAGAAGGTTATAAATAATTAGTGGAACTCTCCTCTCACGTACCTGATGTAAGTTTAAAATAAGAAACACTTTAAACGATCTCTATCTGAGAAAAAGAAGATATGTTCAGATATTTTCAAACCATAAGTTACAAAATCAGCGATCGAGAATCAAAATCAATCCTACTACTTTGATCAATCGACAAGAAGAGAAAAAAACAGCCTTCGGTTTCAGGAAAAATCAAATTCGGTCATGTCATTTATGTCAAATGGCCCAAAGATAAAATTCTGTTCTATAAAATTCTATGAGTGTGATAGTTCTGCTATCCTCCGCAAGATGCTCTCTTATATATGAATTAACTGTTATTTATTCATAGAACGAATCCGAATGCTAAATTCTCACTCTCGATCACTAGATAGAGAGCTCATATAAATAATAGATTTAATTATAAATGATATAACGTTTAACCGATACAACTGTTCATAGGTACCAACAGAATTGTTAGATTTTTGTTAATTGGTAGGTCCAGTGTAGTACGCTACACTTTTATTTCGGCTACGTTAGTAATTTAAAAATTACCAATATTGTTATTGTCGAAATTCTTTTTCGCCACATATCTTCGAAACAAAGTGCCCTATTAAGGACAAATAGGCGTAGTCTTTTAATTTTTTGCCGCATGTTTAATAAGCACTCTGTAGAAAGATGAATTTCATTTTAGTCTTCACTAAATGTTTCTGAAGATTTTGTTGAATATTTTGGAATTATGTACCAAAATAAATAAATTAATTGATTAAGTGAAAAAAATAGTTATAGTCTACTAAAAGGAATATTCTCTGATAACATAATAAAACTCCTTTCAAATTGAAAAATTCGTCTCTCACGACTGAGTCACTTCGAAAAAATTATCTAGGAATACCTTTCGGGGCGATCCGGTCCTGCGTCTGCACTTGAAGAGGGCCGCTATGCAAGGTCTGCCGGATTCAACGTGCTCGTTTTGATTAATACCAACTGGAATTCATTTGCTTCTAGTTATCATAATTAATTAGCAGGTTTTCGACTGGTCAAGAACCCATTGTCAAGTTTTCGGCCAATGACGGTGGAGACAATCAAATTTAATGTGCCAATTTTCATCCAAACAAAGTCAAGTGCCTCTGTTGATCACAGTGGAAACGGTAAAAACGATTTTGTTGCCGCTAGTTGCGAAGTTCTGACATACGCTTTAGTAAGGTGCAGTTTGTGCAAAAAGTTGGTGTTACCTCTCGTTCTGCCGAAAAAAAGTTGTAGGTTGTCGCTTTTTTCCGTGGACATTCGAATGAGAATTGAGTCATCTAGGCGATGCCTAAAAGAGCTTTTATTCTGTTGCCAGTCGACAAAAATTATTACAACGAATAGTTTTTCTCGTTTTGCCTCATAAATAAAACGATTTCATCAGCTTTATTTTTTTAAATACGGACCTCTCGTTTTTTCATCTATTTTTGCAGACACTAATAACAAATTCAGCTATGTATTACAATACAGATTTGGGAAAGAAAGTTTTTGGCTTTCTACTACTCCATCTTGATACAAAAAATGTAGGAATCTTCTAAAGAAAAGAAGGAAGCAATCATTTTTAAAAGAAGTAACTCTAAACATAGATGTGTAGATCATGCAAAGAAGTAATTTTCAGAAACAAAATGGAAGAAAAAGCCCTTCTGAAACAGCTACTTCCATATAGACATTGAATATGAAAACTGAATTATACAAAAAACACAGTTGTATTCCACACATTCGTTATAGAATTAAATTAGATATCATTCACAGGATTTCTACACAATATACTAAATTAAAGTTTAAAATTTCACTTACATGGAGCCATCCTCACTGGTAGAAAATGATGTTTTCCCGTAAGACACTCGCCTTAGGGCTCTTCAGTACCAATCTGCATAAGAATATGAGAAAGAGCACACAATTCATTCATAAATTATGATTTTTATGTCACGGAATGAGTTTGATCTACTTATGTTATCGATGACATCGTAATGACATTCATTCACTTCACAGTTTATTGTGAAATTTCCACTGAACAGTTTTAAAAAAAAGCAACACGTGTTTCGCTATACGATAGCTTCTTCAGGCGTGTCTTCAGTAAAGACACGCCTAAAAATCTCACAATAAAGTATTTTTTGAATATGTTATTGATTTTCATCAAGTAACGGCCGATTCCATCACAAACTATATTGAGTTGTTTAAAAAATTCTGTCCGTTTTCATATCATGTGTTTCTGTAGTTCCACATTTCAATAAATATTTATTCTACTGTGTTGTGGTATATACAAATCGATAGAGAATGTTGTACACTCAACATTGCCCATGATCTGTCCATGTGCTGTGCATGTCCTGTCTACGCCCTGAAAATGTGCTGTTCGTGTTCTTTCCACGTTTTGTCCATGTTCTGTCTACGTCCTGTCCATGTCCTGTCAATGTTCTGCCCATGTCCTGTTCACGTCCTGTCAATGTTCTGTTCATATCTTGTCAATGTCCTGTTCATGTCCTGTTTACATCTTGTCAATGTCCTGGCCATGTCCTGTCTAAGACTTGTCAATGTCATACCTATGTCCTTTCTACAATCTCCCGAAGTCATGTTTAAGTCCTATTTATGTCCTAGCAATGTCTTGCCAATGTCTTATCCATGTCCTGTCCATTCCCGTCCATGTTTCGCCCATGTCCTGTCAACGCCTTGTCCATGTCCTTTTCATCTCCTGTCCATCTGTTCATATCCTGTTTACGTCCTGTTAATGTCCTGTCCATGTTCTGTCCAAATCTACATCCTGTCAATGTTCTGTTCAGGTTCTGTCCATGTCCTGTCCATTTCTTGCCTATGTCCTGGCTATGTCCCATCTACGTCCTGTCCATGTCCCATCGACACCCTGTCAATGTCCTGTTCATGTTCTATTTACGTCCTGTCCATGCCGAAAAATTTACGAGCTATTTGGCAATGGTCTTCGACAATAAAGTACGTTTTGATTTGATTTGACAATGTAACTAGTGAATTCATAATTTTAATTGATTCCGATGAACATTTGGCTTTCAGGAAAAACTGTGTGTGTTGGTAATCTTGCACAACAAAGCCACGCCCCTTCTTGACCCAATAACCACCGCCCCTGTATCGCTTTTCAATTAGTGTCTCTAACAGAACAAACACCTAAGCGCATGATTCATTGCATTAATAATTCATTGCATGACTTCCCGGTAAAAATTTTCCAATAATTCTGAAAGCTGAACTGAAATTTGATATCGGCAAATTGAAACGCAACTGCCAACGTTATATGATTTATTGATTAAATATGTATTGTTGTGTGGTATGGTAATACGATATTCGATTACGATTTCTGCCACCCACATTTTGATTTATGTTTAATTGAAATAACTTATTTAAAGCAGTGATATTGTTCGTCTGGAGTTACTCCTCAATAAAATCGTCGTGTGTATGCGTTTCCACATTAAAAATGGTGTGGTTCGTAGTCCAGTTCACAAATTGCTTTCAGGTCAAACTTTTTTCTTCGCCTCCAAAAATTATGAACGAGGTGTCATTCGATTCGGTGTACTGATTTTCCTTTAAAATTATTTGTCTTAAATTTATTTCAGTTGTTGGCGTAGCAACGCGGGCCGGGTACAGCTTGTTATCATATAAACGAAGCATTTTTTCAAACAATAGCAGATGAAAAATGTGGGAATCTTCCAAAGAAAGGAAGGAAGCAATCATCAAAATCTCGGAGTTGTTATTTGACAATTATCGCACTTGCTAAGTTCCTGTTTGAGTAGAAAAAAAATTGTTAATTAACTTATGCATAATTAACTGGAAAATCACGAAAAAAATTTTTTGACCGCGGATTATTGTTCATTCATTTATCCAGTAGGTGCCTGAATTTTCTCAATTCTAAATCTTGATATTTAATAATTGGAAATGATATTATTTTATTAATTTTTTTCTAGGATCGATATTTTTTGATTCATACCCGAAAAGACGGGTGAATTTTTCTTCATTGAACAACTCGTTTATTCTCAATTTTACGAGAAGAATTTTGATGAACAAAGTTGTATAAAATAAGATTCCCTACAATTTTGGTGCTTATCAATTTTTACGTGTACGTATTGATTTCCAAGCAAAACATAATGAAAAGTAAAAGTTTTTTCAATATATCGTAAAAAAACCTCTGAATTGAAAATGATCTGCAATTATTTCAACCAATAAGTTACCTACCTATTTTTTATCTGCTCATTTACTAGACTCCGCTTGGTCTTTCGTCCATTTCCTGTCAAAGAAAACATCTCGATTAGTGGTTTGTCAGTAATTGCCTATCTTAATCACACATTAATCTGATCCATAAATGGCAGTAATCGATTGGCCAATTAATTTACGATACCAGTACTGGGAAAGATCATATATATCACTCCGTTTTCCAATATAGCATGTCGAGTTGTAATCTGATGTCAAATAAAGATTTTTTTGAATATTCTGGGACAGGAAATTATTCTTTCGCCAAAATGAAGTCAAATACTCCAAGGATTCAAAAATAAATTGCCCTGGTGTTTTCAGATTTGCTATCCGACGTTTCGTTTTCCGACCACCATCATCAACTTTATTTTTTCTTATAGGCGCTACATTGGATTCCTTCTATGTTCAAGTTATTGGATTGAAATCTCACTTGGTTCACTTGAAAAACCGAGGAAAAAATATGGAGACTGAATGGACCAGGAAACTAAAGAAAATTTGATAAATGAGGTATGTATGAGGTAAGTTAGACATTGTGTCCTTTTCAATAAAAATTATTAATTTGCAGATAAACATGAACCCGGGAACACGTGAAATTTCTTCCGAAATGAACATTTGTTATACAAGCGGTTCAATATGTTACAAAATACACATATCTAAAAATTGCATCCAGGTGATCCCGAAAGGCTATTAGAATTTTGTAATTGGCTAATAAGAAGACCTGATTTTTCTGTTTTTTTTTTTGAAAATGTAATTTGGACAGATGAAAGCACTTTTACGAATTGTGGGATAATCAACCGGAATAACGAACACATTTGGAGCATAAACAACCCTAGGCGATTCCGAGAAATTCGACCTCAAGTGCGATTTAGTATTAACATGTGGGCAGGAATTTACAAAGATAGATTTTTGGGTCCTCATTTATTTGACGGAATTCCGAATGGAGACCCCTATCACCAGTTTTTAATGAATTAGAATTATTGAAAAATGATATATCAGTCGGTTTTTCCTCTGCTGTTAGATAGTTTACAAATAGCATCACTTTAGCTTTTGACTCGTTCAATACTAACTTATTTGTTATCAACCAGTTTTTTGTTTTCTGAAAAATGTTATAACAGATTACCATCATTTCCGGATATTTTTCTCCCCCTGCCAGAAGGCTTGTATCATCAGTGTATATAGTTATAAATTGATTTTCTATCAATTCAGATTTGCATAAATCATTCATATATATAACGAATAACAGTGGGTCCGCTACACTATAGATGTTGTTTTAATATCAGATTTAACGTTTTTTGAGTCTTCAGTGATATTGACTCTCTGTTGTCTGTTTGCTGAATATGAGTGAAACCATTTCAGAGCATTTCCTCTTATTCCATATTTCTATAATTTGATTAACAAGATATTATGATCTGACAGTCATATGCTTTTGACAGGCCAAGAAACATACCCAGAGCTAGATGCCGTTTTTCCATCAGGTTATGTTCTGCGTATATTAGAAGATTGCCGTTTGTGTCGTTTTTTTTTTTGTAAGTAGCCATTTTGATTATCACTGACGATATTATACTCATGAAAAAACTGTATAACTTCATTACACATTGCAGTTTCGAATAATTTAGAAAAAACTTGGGGGTAAGTTCATGGAAATGTGATTTTCAATACAATTTGTATCCCCTTTAAAATTCAAGTAATTGTTAATTATGTGTGTTAAAATATCTTTAATTACTATTGTGCATTTTCTTATTAAACAAGTTGGAATTTCATCTTCTCCGCTTGAATATTTGTTCTTCAAATTATTTGACATTACAACCACATCATTTGGAGTTAGTGGTTGTATACACATGAGGGTTTTTCACTATTTCACAAGTAAAATGTTCATTATTATTCACAACTAATTTTGAAGATATTTTGCTGAAATAATTATTGAATTTATTCGATATATCGATTGGATCACCCTGTATGTCACAGCTTCTCCTCTTTACTTTGCCGGTAATTTCGTTTCAAATACTCCACATACATTTTGTATTGTTATACGAATTTTTTATACGCTCTTTATAATTTTTCTGTTTTGACGATATTAACAACATATCATACTCAGTTTTTGTTTTCAAGTATTCGTATTTGATATTTCCATTAGATTTGGATAGCCACAATAATGTATCTAAGCTACTTTTGCATTCCTTAATTTGAGAATTCGAGTAACAATTTTTGTTTTTACGAAAATGTATGTATTTGATTGGAAAACATTCGTTGAAAATATTTCAATTCATTATCAGAACCACTTACCCATTACAATCGTACGACTTTTCGAATAAATCAATATATTTGTCGAACGCTAATGATTTACGATTATTTATTATTCATTGAAACTCCGATTGTTTGTAATGCAAATAGGTATTCTAATAGACTTATGCCCAACTGCATAACAATGACTAACCATTAAATTTTCATTGTTGCGGATGTGACACCCTCACAACCTGGCGAAGCTATCTTCTTAGTCAGGGCAATCCCAATATTTAACATAATATAATTGATTCCCACCTCGTTTATTACCGTTTGTTCCACTTTACGTGCTATATTGTGCGAGTGGATACAATATTAACTCCGAAGAGAAATAATGAAGTTCGAATGATGATAAATGAAGATATTTTTTGGAAAGCTATTATTTTCAAAGGAATTGAAATTCTTGCGAGAAGATTAGACAGCAAGAATATCATCTGGCCAAAAACTCAACAACAGCCATCGTATTCACCTGATTTGGCTCTGGCTGATTTTTATTTTTACAAAACTCATTGATTCTAAAAAATGATTTCGAAAAAGGTTTTGATGAATACATTTTCAATAGATGTTATTTGATTGAGACTACCATTTTTTCCATATTCTTACTATTACCTTTTCAAATAGCAAAAAATTAATGAAAACAATTGATGTAACTATGGTTCTAGCTATAAAAAAAATCATTGCATAGAGATTCAAAATATCTCTGAAATGAAGTGTCACTTGACAATTTGTATAGTTTGAAATATATTTTCAAAAATAAAAATTGACCTACTAATAAGATATATATTTTTTATCGTGTATGCACTGTACTGCATTGTATGAATTATGTCCTATTCTTTGGCGGAGGATCTGGTTATAGAAAAACTACTATTTTAAAAAACATTTTCGATAGGAAAAAATGTCTTCAACTTAAATAGAAAAAAGTACGTTTTTAATCATAAGCAACAAGCTCCTGGTGAGGAATTTAAACAAGCAAGAAGAGAAATTGAAGCAAAACTGAAAAAATAACATCCTTTATGTGCTACATTTTCTTTGTTATAACTTTTCTTGAAATCTATTACAGGGGAGCGTTGAAAAGTAAAATCCATGGAGTAAAAGTCAGAGTCAAAATATGCTTCATTATTTGAAGATTCATATCTTATTGACAAAGCTTGGTTCAAATAATTAAACAAAACAAAATTACACATATTAGCTATCGCTACTTAGTCAGGTAATAACTAATATATATTATTTTATTTGTTGACTAAAGTATCAAGTAGTTACTGAACATGTGAGATTTTTTGTCGACAACTTTCGTAATCCACTCTGATTAAAACGAGGTATTGAGTTGGATTTCACTCCTCCAAGAGGATGGAAGTGATGAGGTTGAAAATATGCCTGAAAAGTTTCCTCTTCAATCTGTTGTTCTATTTCCATCAGCTCACACATTCACATATTCAACACTTTTACTTTAAAACCAATTCTGGTACCTCTCGTATATAATTTTCTCTGATAATCACGACAAAGAAATTTCAAAT
This sequence comes from Leptinotarsa lineolata, assembly GCA_015342045.1. Classification (NCBI taxonomy): domain Eukaryota; kingdom Metazoa; phylum Arthropoda; class Insecta; order Coleoptera; family Chrysomelidae; genus Leptinotarsa; species Leptinotarsa lineolata. Next base: position 5,564 of record WOGR01005542.1, on the reverse strand, counting down.
ACTTGACCCGAGAGACTTCTATTTTCTGACCTACTTGCTCATTCTACTAACCACTCTGAGAGTGTTTCAAGTCCAGATAATTCATCGCTATAAACAAATCCGATAATATCTTCGTCAATTTGTTTAATGACTTCCTTAGCTTGCGAGTCATCTATCTAAAGGTTTCACTCCTTATATCAGACCGAGTTCCGTACTGTATTGTATGTTTTGCATATAATACCGGCATTTATATAGAGCTACTCTGAGAGATAATAACGTTTCGACAACAATAAAATGTCATTGATATGAGCATGAATAGGCTTTTGTCCTAAACACGATAGTGCATTTACCGCTTTATAGTGAATATATTATCTTTGCTTTATTAGAAATATTCATAATGCCTATCATGAAAGTCACATTATGGAATTTTTGTTGCGGTCGCCGAGATTGAATCGAAAGGATTTTGAATCGTTTCAGAATGCTGGATAATTTCCGTAGATTAATGTGAAAACACACCATCTGAGACTTTTTAGTGTCTGGTGTAAGTCACATATGAAGAGCAAGAGATGGTATCTACGAAAAATAGAAATACACCAAATTAAAGTGGTGTTTTGGAAAAATGCAACGGGGTTTTGATGACAGTGCCTTAATCGGTTACAATAGTTGAAGACACACTGTTCTCTGAATATGGATTACAGCCCTAACACCTCCTCGACCTAAGCTTACTTCACTTAAAAAGCCGTTGGATTCTGGACCGGTACGATCAGACCAAAATTGAACTGGATCTCTCACGCTCACATCATCAAAGAGCTAATGTAAGCGGCATTCTCACTAAGTCACTGAGAATTTGCCAGAAATACTCAGCGATAGAGAAGGTACAAACTTCCTTCTTTAGTAACTCAGCTCCTGCAAACTGGTCGAGTCTTCACAAGGACTCTCGATGGAAGTTCGTGAGATGATCCGCATTTGTCCGATATCTGTGTTTGAAACAATAGGTTAGCTTAGGTTAGGTAAGTTAGGTTAGGTTCAAATTGAGTTGGTCTATTCAACCCTTCATCGTAAATTACAAGGGTTCATGGCAATTCACACCCATTCAAACCCTACCGAAGTCTAGCTTTTCAACGAAGCCCATTGGTTTCTTTGGTGTATGCTGTGCCAGGTCCGACAGTGAGAGTGAAACTTTTTTCATATGATTATTGAGACGACATTGTGTGTGAAACAATATATGTGATCTCTGCTGTAGTCGAACGTTTACTCGATGTCATTCTTCAAGAGATATTCAAATGCCTTGGAATAAGCTAATCCTGGGGGATTTTGCCAGACGTCTGAAGGTCTCCATGGATTTCAGGTAGTCCGTTTGTTTGCTAAAACCTAAAGCGAAGTCAACGACAAATTCTGGTTCAACGAAACCACCTAGAGGCAAGGAATTCAGACCAGAGATAATTTGTTGAGCCTTTTGAGCTGTTTCTTTATAGCGCTGTGCCAACTTGGACATCACTTCTTGAGCCACTTGATCTTCCAATAATATTTTCATAGATTTATGTATGGTGTTAGCTTCCACCAACTTCTCCACCCATTCATCAACGGGGTAGATTTTCTCTTGAAATTTGGACACAAATGAGCCATGTTTGTCCTGGGCATGTGACTGAATATACCTTTACCAGAACCTGAAGATATTCTTGATCTGTCGGGTAACCAACAGCTACCTGCTCTAGGTATTATTCCTTCCTTCCAGCTAGTACTCTACTCGGGATAAGGTAGGATGATGAAGGTTTTGAGTCAGAGGTCATTCTATGTTGACTAGTAGCTTGTTCGCTCCACATGAACGTGTGTTGCTTTTAAGGACAAAACAAAAACAAATATAAGAGGGTTGGAGACAATATGGATCCCCCGGGAAAATCAGCGTTGATGGTGAAAGTATTCAAGAGATATCCATCGACGGCCACTTGCAGAAAACGTTCTTTCAGGAAGCTGTAGAGCCATACACAGAAATGTTCCGACAAGCCATTGGAGTTTGGCCTGCATGCCACACACGGTCAAAGACCTTAGAAATATCAAGCGCAACAGCTCTTGGCTCTCCATGTTTCTGATAGAAAGTCGCATGTTGATCTTTGTTTCCAAAAGCCATATTGATGGTCGCTCAAGATGTTGAAGCCTCCCAAATATTTAAGGATATGGTGGTTTACGGCTTTCTCCATGATTTTTGATATCACTGATAGCAAAGCGACTGGTGTATATGTCAATCCTAGGCGAATATTTGGAAAACTGATAAACTTTGTCCTAAAAAATTCTGGGATAAAGTTTTTAACAATTTGAAAAGGTTTTCAATATTATGATATCGCCTTTAACGACTGCTCACTACTCGACAGGCAGCGAATTTCCGGAAACCCTGTACAGTTGTCATTGCATCGAATAGTTTTTCCTTAATGCATTGCTCCGCTAGCCATTCCGTGTAGTAAAAGTTGGTTAAATTGCTATCTACATTCCGATTATTCTTTCGTCTTCGGTGACATGTTCGTATCCTCTGATCTGCAGATCTACCGTTGCTCACGGCCTTCTTGACGCGGATCTCGGGTACGACTTTCCTACGGCACGTCGTCGATTGACCGTTAATATTTATTTTATTAACTATTTCTCACAGTGACAGGACAAACTCGTTACGTATTTGATTGGTCTGCCATGTATTAACGACAGCGATGCAAATATTCGAGTAATTTTCCTTTTCTGGCGAGCCATTCATCAATAATAGAGTTAGTCAGCGGCACTGATTTGAGGGTTAATCCATTTCGTGAGAAAGCAAGTCGAAAAATGCAGCAATATGGTAGTTTAATTAATTGAATTTCAAATATAATGCTCCATAAAATTTATTTGATACTTGGACTTGGAACAGCTTGGCGCGAACGAAAAAAGAGATTTGTTTGAAAGTGATTGACAATGTTTCGTGGTGAATTTCATCAGTTCGGACTTCAATTGTCTAATATTGTATAAAATGATTTGAAATCCCTGAAATAACCATGACCCGAAGACGATTTTGGATACTAACAATCGAAACGTCGTGAAGTAACGTGGTTTGAAATCGCTTAATTTTTAATTATATTAATTCATTTTTTGTTTTATTTTTCAATTTTTCACTTGTATTTTATTTCGCTCTAAATTCTTTTCAGGGTTTTTTGCTTAATATGTTTGCCATTTTTAGTTATTCTTTTAATTTTCAATTGTATTGGTTATTTCAGGAATTTCAAGTCATTTTATACAATATTAGACAATGGAAGTCCGAACTGGTGAAATTCACCACGAAACATTGTCATTCACCTTCAAACAAGAAAACTGATAATACAACACAATAATCCAAGATATGGTATGTAGTAAAGAAATAAGTTCAACGAATTAGATTTGCACAAGTTGTTTGAAAAACATAAATTGAAACCATTCAAACCAGAGTTTTTACATACTCTTGAATCTGGTGATGAGGTGGGGAGACTAGGGTACTGCCGTTGGCTACAAGATGAAAGCTTAAATGACGGACATTTCAGTCAATGATGAGGTTATATTGGTTATATTCACACAAACTTTATGGTTTCATCGCAAAATGTGCAACTTTGGGCTTGTGGAAATCCAAATTCCAGTATACATCAAGAGGTCATATTCCCATAATGTGAATATTTGTTGTGGTAAACTAAATAATGAAATAACTGAGCCTCTCGTTCTACAAAATCTCAATTTGGAAAGGTTTCTTGAATTTTTTTGAAAATGACTAGAGAAGTTATTGAAGACAAAGCCGTCCTTAGGGTGGAGCAAGTGGAGCGCCGCTTCAGGCCTCGTGCTGCGAGACCTTACTCGCGCTAAACAATAAGCAAACAGTTTTGATTGAATGAAAATAATATATTAATGTACAGGTGAACGTGCCTGAAATATATGTGTGATTACCCGCGCAATATGTTGAATTTTTGATTAATCACAAAACATATGAACGAGATAGTAGTGAACAAAACATCGTGTGATAGAGGCGGCGGATTCCCGCCGATTTCCACTTGAGTGAGCAAATAATAATATGTATAAATAATAATATAATATGTATGAATAATATTATTTCAATATCAATATTTTGAAATAATATGTGCTTATTTATGATTCCGTGATTGATTATTAACAGGCTTTTATTAGCTTCACTTGTATGTTTGTTTGTAACCGACTTCTTTGGATTCATATTCAACTTTGTACACTTATCAAGAATCAGTGACAATACAATATTTTTATAAGTTGATCTCATTATCCTGATCAGGATCGCCAGGATTAAATGATTTTCTCACGGTCTCTGTGTGAGTGCAAGTGAGACCACTTCACTGTCTGCGCATGCGTATATATTTTATTTTATAATAAAACAAATGGGTTTGAGATAGCAAGCCAAAATAAAAAGTGAAAAATAAATGATAGTTCAAAAAAACTTAAAAAAGCTTTGATAGCGAAACAAACTTAAAAATAATTCGACAAAAATAATTTTGTTGTAGAAAAGCGTGGGGTGCTAAATATCAATTGTTATAAATACTTGGTTAGGAGCTGTTTGCCAGATTGGAGCCATAATGAAAATATAATTTAAAGCACCCCTCGCTTTTCTACGAGAAAATTAATTTTTTTGAATTATTTTTTAGTTTTTGTTGCTATTATAGCGTGTTTTTTTAGTTTTTTAAAACTATTATTTATTTAATTGACGATCTGACAAATGTAAGTTGTAAAAGCAAATGATATATTATCAACAAATGTTTCAAAAGCTTATAACTGCGATTCTGCTTTACTGTTTGAGTGATCAAAGTTAGATCTCATTTTTAAGGAATATACAACCAGTATCAACTGTTGTGACAATAATTAATCCTAAGATATACTGCATATCAATTTAGGTTTTTCCCATTTCCTTTTAAAAAAAAGGCATTTTGATGCCACTTCACAAAATCAAACATTTTACATTATTAATTCTTATTTTCATTTCTGTACCAATAATACATAACAATTTCAAAGAATATCAATTAAAAAAATAGCGCAAAGTATTCTTGGATAACTGATCTTTGAAAAACTTGCTTTATTCCAAGCTCGACAGGGCGCAGCCATTATTGTTTCAATAATTCCAAACTATCATTTAATTTTCTTTTTTATCAAGTATCCTAAATGTCTATTTTTGGCAATGTACGTTTGAAGATGAATCATATGCCTTAAATTGTTCACTAATATGCGATGCTAATATAGGATTTTTTAAGCTTGGTCATTATAAGCTTTATGAAATACTCACCTTGTTACTGTCCATTTTGTCAGATGTTAAAGTTCCAGATTGTTCTCGGAGGATATAACTCTGCAATAGCTTGGATTTTTTTTGCAATTCTATTACTAAAGTATTGACATGCTCTTCAAGAAAATCAATTTTTTCGGATTTTTTTGCACTCAATCTTTGTAATTTTACTATATGTTCTATCAACGTTTGTTTGTCAATTTCAACATCAGGCTGAATAACCTAAAACAATAGAAAAATAATAATCGTAATACATAAGAATAATTCGTGACTGGCTTTAATGTATATCAATGTATTTTGTGTATAC
>WOGR01005539.1:1915-13726 GCA_015342045.1 Leptinotarsa lineolata | reverse complement strand
TCATTCATTCACTATACAACTGAGCAAACAACAACAAGATGAATTCTGAAAAAATAGCTGCTGCATTGAATGACATATCTGCTATTTAAGAAAATAATTGGATAGACGAGTCACATGATGGGGATGTCAATGTTTCGCTAGAGGAAGTGATAGTTGAAGTAGAAGGTGTTGGAGTCTATGAAGACGTGATAGACGAAGTAGAAAACGAGGCCAACCAAAGCGACGAAGATGATAACGTGATGGAGTTTGAGAGGGTCATGGATGAAGGAAGAGATGATGAAGGGATTGTAGCTGATTTATCTGAAGGTGATGGTGCTTTGAGGGTCGATATGCGAATGCTGAATGTCAGCGAGACACTAGAAGATCCCTTGGACCTATATTGTGCGATGGATACATACATGGGAATCAGCACAATTGATGACGCCATGAAAAAACTATGTTGGTGTTGTTTTTTGTTTCTACTCTCATAGAAACAACAATGGAGGGTGGTATCATCATATCAACACCCATAACACCATTTCCATTATAGAAATGGGGCAAAATTGGTGCGATGCTTGCGAGAGACCCCTAACAAACTTCACCTGAGTGTCGACATGTATTATATGATATAATATCAAACCTGTGACCTAACAAACTTCATCCGAGTGTCGACATGTATTATATGATATAATGTCAAACCTGTGACACAATAATCGTGGACCTACTGGTCAAAAAAAACAAAAGCCCTTTTCAAGGCTACATAATTCATACAAACAGTAGTAGTAGAATTCACAGATTATGTGACAAATGAATACTTTGACTCAAAGTCGAAGTTAGGATTTTGTTGATCATCGAATATCTGTGCATATGATGAGTACTACTTTGAATGAAAAGTCGAAGTTGGCAATTTGTTGAATGTGTATATGTACGTACTACAGAGTGGGATGATGATACTTTCGCACAAGTTTTGACTATAATGTTAACCTATTCCTGATTGAAAGTATAATGATAGCTATGAAAATAGCTGTTTATTGTCTTTAATTGTAGCCCTGGAAAGGACTGCTTTTTCCTATCTAACGATGGACTAACGCTCCTCATCATCAAAAACGATAATGATGGTTCATCATCTGAATCATCTGTATCTGATGATATACTGATGATATCATCCTCATATTCATCTGAATCAGACGATATACTAATTATATCGTCCACATGATCATCTAGCTCGTTATCCTTTCGATCGTCTAACTCGTCGACACCCATCTCAGACTCTGCATCTACTTCCTCTTGCATACCTTCTTCTATACGTTCCGAGAAATCATCAGGAAGATCATAGATGCGTTGCAGAGATTGTGCGAAAGTTGTACTGAAATGATCGAACGTTGAATCTATTTCATGTACCTGGATGGGTCCTGTACTCGTCATAGAATACTCTGGTACACTTATCGGTTCGGTGGTGGAATCAGCACTTGACATTGTGGAAGAACGATATAGAACTGGGATTGAAGCTTCATTCATATCAAAAAAAAGGGGGGGAAGGAGTGTTAATTTTGAACAATCAAGTGATTGAAATTCGGAAAGCAACAAGAATGACAATCTCCATAGAACTCTGTGTGATAATTAAGAAAAACTAATAAGGGAGAGTAGAAGACACTGCACCAACCACACAGTGTCTCGTGTACACCAACCAAAAAGTGTGTACTCCGAGGAAGAAAAGGATCAAGGGTGAGAGAGAGAAACAAGGAAACGATAACAAGTCGTCATCAGAATCCAATAATTCCCAATTGCGCATAAGAGCTCGCCTGCTTGCCCATATTTCAGCAGCTACTGAATCAGGAACCATATTAGGGTCCGGATACTCCAAGTCCGACTCCCTTTCCCTACCATCAGTGCTTGTAATGTGAAGCACTTGAATTCGGGAATCGAAGTTCTCCAACGTTGAAGGATATCTATGTGGCTCTGTTGTGAAATCGACTTTCATGTCCATGTCCACATCCGAATCATTGTCGTTGTCATTGGGATCTCTGGATATCGACTGGAGTGTAGTTCGACTGCTCTGAATGACTTCAAGTGTCGTATTGAATGTTGAGAAGTGTGCACCTCAAGGTATCGACATCGGTAGGAGTAAGGTGGGGGCGCGCATGCGTAATGGCGGGATTAAGGTGGGGACGCGCATGCGCAATGGTGGAAAGAGGTGAAGCGAGAAATGGATGGAGGAGGCGGGGCCTGTTTGGGGCGGGGCCTCAGCGGGAAGCAGGGCCTCAGCGGGAAGCAGGGCCTGTCTGGGGGGCAGAGCCGGCGCAAGGCAGCGTGGCTTTATTCGACCACGCCCGCTCCGCCCCCCCTCAAACAGGCCCCATTCCCTCCAGACAGGTCACGCCCAGGCAGGCTGCTCCGCTGCATATTTACCATGTACGTTCAGTTGAAACATCATCAGTTGGTTGTGGTTTTGGTTCTACTACTCTTACATTTAGGTTTATGCCCATTCCTGGATACCACAGTAATGGACCACCTGATGACTTGGGTTTATGGTTTTTTTCCATGGTTTCTCTCCAAAACTTCAACTCTCCGTTCTAAATCGTCATATTTTTTCATTGAAGATGTTGTAAGGTCAGTAATTTTCATTTCTTGATCACTTTTCAGACTATCGTATTCACGACTCAAAGTTATCCGAGCCTCTGCAATTTTATCGTCGAATGCTTGACGTGTATCGCGAGCAACATTACCTATTGTTGATTGTATTGCAGCTTGTAGGGCTAGAAGTATAACTTCCTTCGTTCCAATAATTTCTTCCTCCAGATATGATACAGATACACAATCACTCTCTTCAATTGGTTCACTAGTATTTTTCAATATTTTTTTTGCATGTCATAATGTCCATCTTCGGTTAATTTAAACTCATCGCCGGGTGGGCCTCGAATGACATTACCACCCCATTTTCGATTTCTATCAAATTCATCAATTGTTTCAGACATTGTGCACCCACGATGATTCTTTTCAAACTGATATTTCTTCCATTTACATTATGCTATATACATTGCAGTAGTTGATTAAGAAAATTGAACTGGAACAAATAAAATTTTTATCATTTTTATATTCATCAAAGTAATACACATACATACATAATACATTATTATCACATCACTTTTTGTCATAAATTATTGATAAGGAATGTTTATATAAACATCAGTATTGAATTTTCCGGTTTTGAAGATATTGAATTTTTTCGGTTTCAAAGATATTGAATGGTATATCGATCATTGATCTCGGCAAACAATGAATTATTCTATCGATCCAGTGGACACTCCTGAGATTGTGATTGTTGAATAATATTAGTTATCCAACGAATGTTATTATTTGGATCGTTCTCATGAAATTCAATATCATTATGACCCCAAGGAAGAGTGTGGGTAGTATTCGGAATGATGAATCGTTTATCATCATGGTGTGATAATGCTACTTCATTTTTCAATTCAGTATACATATCATGCAACACGCATCTGAATGAAATCATCTTCCTGAATATCACACCACCATGTTCGACAATTTTTTGATGATCTTCACATGTCTATTAATTCTTTATAACCGATCGTTTAACCCCTTTGGCTCTCTTAAATTCACCATCAGAAGATTTCACATAATATGCTTTAGCACCTGTACCAAAAAAATCTTGATTGGATCATTTGGAAATTCATCTTTGAAGTTACCCAAGACTGAACTTGTTACTGGAATATTAAATTGGTTAACTATACTGTAATTGGATGTATTGAACCTACTTATGTTAGTTTTCATGAATTCATGAAAATTTTATGTATTTACTTCGAGAATGAGCGAGTCTGTATCTGTGTAGAGTAAAGAGACATATTCACCAAAGTGTTGTTTGATGCTTCCATAAAAAAGTCATACATGACTGTTTTAGATAATTCTAATATAGAAAATACCAAATATAATGGTTTATCGTGATGAACTTCAACTTTACTCATTTGAATGGCAACGGAATTACCTATGGAAATTGAACAATTTTCGAAATTTTGTCTGAAAATGAAAGTGCTGGCACCTTAATTTTTCTTCATATTTTCCCAATGTGTAACAAGTCTAACATCAATTCGATTATCTACATTCTCTATTGTCTTCCCATATAACGCATTATTCATTAGTTTATAGAAATCTTTAACAGATTTGTTGTAAGACCTATTACGCATTTCAGTATCAAAATCAATATAGGGTTTCATCCAACATGATTGTTTGAATTTCAATACTCTATGTTCATTCATTACAATCAATCCATTTTTGACGGCTTGCTGTAGATTTCTATAATGAACAATATATTTTCTTCTCACATTCGAATTCGGAATTAATTTGGGAATTTTCGATTATGTACAAGGTGGTATTATTTTTTCAACTGAAAATGAAAAATCAGAATGTTTATCATGCAACTCTCGTGGATTATGAATGTCCACTTCAAACACATACCCATACGGACTATCAGTACTCACATCCATCACACCAAGATTGAGGATTTCATTAGGTGTCAACTATGTAAATTCACTTGTTGGTAGAGGTTGTGACATACTGTGACCGTATCGATTCGTTGCATCTGAATATGTAATGAATGTGGAACGTTCATTGGGATTATAATTTGGTAGAAATTTATTATTTGCTATGTTTTCTCTCGCTATATTGACTAATACCACCTCGTATACCTTTTTGAAAAAAGTGAATCATATCAATGTCAGTTAATAATTCCAATTCAACATTCGTAAACTTCAACATGGTATCCCATGATAATCCAGGTGCAGTGTTATATTGTGCCAGATCTGAGTTATATATCTCTGAACTTGTGGTGCGAAAGTTTTCAAAAATATCACATAGCAGCAATACATCCGACTTCAAATACAAATCAGAGTATTCATTCAAATTCTGACACTCGAATAAATTCCACACATTTCTAGCTCTATTATAATCAGTTTCCGATATATGTTCACAATTGAGTGTGTCATAAAACTGATTTTTTGTCGGAAGTGATGGATAATTCAATTTGTCGATGTCATCTACGAAACTATATGGATATACACCGTTCCGTCTCATCAAATTGAATTTCTCAATTCGTGGGAAATGTTTGTGCATCTACAAATATTGATCGGAGGTCAAGTTAGCACCCAACTCCTTCAACGAATCAGTCATAAATTCATAACTATCGATAAATCTCATTTTGGAATAATTTTTCCTAACCACACCATCTTTATCGGTATAGGTATGTGTAAAGAGATGCTCCGTGTAAGATATATATTTCTCTTCAGTTTGCGGGATAACATCAACTTTCTCTTCATTTCTATACAATTCTTTCATGAATGAATGACAATCATAACCACTTGAATTATGAAAAATGATAGGTATGAGATTTGACATTTTGAAATTCAAATTACATTTGGAATGAGCGGCATGTGATCTTTTCTCCCTGTGACATGACAATGATCTCTAACTTTGACTTCACCATCAATGAATGGTTCATTACATATACCACAAGTTCTAGCTGCAGCAAACTGTTCTTTTCCTTCGAGGGTTTGTGCATCCATTGGTTTAGGGTATCTGAGATGATTTTCATGTATCTCTTTCAAACCATTTTCAATGCTACTCACTAATTTCTGAGCAGCATCTACACCACTATATGTAACAAATTTTGGCAAATTATCATTATATGAACATTTCATCAAATGAGCAAATAAATATGGGGCATGTTCGAATGTTTAAATCGTGTATGAACTTTCCGGATTTGACCTATTCACATGAATAGGTTTGAGCATTGATTCGAAATCAGCATATACTACAAATGGCACCCTCATTTGTCTCTCAAAGTTTTCAAACATCAACTCATTTTCCGCAACCATCCTACCATATTGATCGATCTTAAAATTGGTGGTTGATATTGCGGTACTACCTTGATCACAATCATACATCTTATGACGTAGAAGCAATCTCTCGTATGAAAAATATATCAAACATCCATCACAAAAATATTTTTTGTGTTCATGAGCTGATGGTGGACTAGAAACTAATCTCGGAAGATCTTTGATCCAACAATAGTGACCATTATCGGAGTCATCAGTTATAAGCAACAAATTGACGTGTCTCCGGAGTCTTCTCTGTGAGTATCGCAATGGACCAATCACTTCATACTTTATTTTATCCTTCTCAAATGTACTTTCTGAACCGTAAACATTCATTGAAATATCATTTCTGTCTTCGAATCTTCCAATACACTCATTAACTTTAACAGGAAAATTCATACCTGTGACATCTAAAACAGTGAAAAAATGTGGATATGACGTAAGTTTGGACACTCTATCATTTGTAGAATATAATGCTGATGTTATAGCCTAAGCAGAACAATATTGATCTTCGTTACGAACATTCACAACAGCTCTCTTCCATTGAATGCAATCAGGCAGCTTCATATATGAACGTCCTTCCAGTGGAATGTATTTATTGATGTTGACTTCGAGAAACAATATTTTTTCACAAGTCCAACACAAGTTATAAAAAAAAATATCACTATTCAATCTTATTGAAATTTATAAAAATGAATACCTGAGTCACGTTTCTGAAATTCAGTCGTTCGAGCCACAATTACATCACGGAATCCATCAAAAATGGCATTCATATCGGAAGATAGGTCCACTATTTTATTTTGGGTATTGAATGATTTCGTGTCCCTCAAATCTTGAGTTAGAAGAATATAATTTCCGAAAACTTCCATACTAACCTTGATGCTTTTATGAATCCTGATAGCCGATTCCAATAATTCAATGACCTGCCTAATCTCATTGAAAAATGACATGTAGTCAGTGGATTCAATCGGACTCTCCACCCTGTACCTAGCAATGCGGCAATTGAATGCATTCGTTATGATTTGAACACCATCAGACAATTGAACGCATGCATTATTTTTATGACTTATAGTTCTTCGGTGAGAATTTACTTGGGTCATAGGAATTGTCACATTACAATAATTGCATGTATACATAGGTGTTGCATTATCCACTCTCATCCGTTTCACTGCAGGCCCTTCTTGGCAACTCTGGAGCTGATAACGACGAAGATTATCACTACAAGTGAGAGATTTACCACAGTCACAGGAATACATTTTCTATGATACGTTCTCACTAACTCACTTGATGGAAACTAACATAACCTACACTTGTTCGCTTCTCCAATACAGTCTGATCGTATCCGTCGAGACGTTACAGCAATATCCACCTCTCAGTTACATGTGCCAAGTCAATCTCTCAGTTGGATACGTTAACAAATGCTGATACGAAGAGACATCGTTGCGCTCTCGTATAGATGCTAACACAGTCCTCAGAGCCTACGCGTCAACATCGTCGCATCGAGAGGGGTGAGGACAACAAAAAAACAAATTAGTGGTAGGGGAAGGCCCAAAATCGGCTGTATGCATCTACTCAAACTAGCCTTAGTCTTGTATACTTATTTTTTTTCAATTGATATCAAATTAGCAGCGGCTGTCTCCAGATGTGGATTTCTCCACATCAAATTTCGAACTTCATTTTGAAGCAATTTCGAAAAAGCTGTAAGGTTCGTGCCGATCCCACAAAGGTCGGTCTTTTTGAAATCTGATTATTTGGTATACCTACTTATAGTTCTGTCTCATATGGTTCCAGAACAATGCCGAATATGCTCTAACTGAATTTTATATTCAGTTCACTAACTATTCACTTCTCGATAGGTTGGAATCTCTAATTGTATTTTGTTTTCTCAACTTCATCTCACTCTACAAGGAGTGTATTTATCTCAGTCCAAGAGAAAATGGAAGTTCAAGGTTTCAAATATAAAGTATAATGAGTGAAACAACGACTCCATGAACAAACAAAAAAACCACGTGTAAAATCTTCAAAAAAGGAATGTTTAATTCTTCAAAATGAAAAAATAGAACAAAGAAAATGCTGCCAATTTGACTGTGCTACTTACATCACAAAATACTTTTCGTTTTACTTCCACTTCAGGGACAGTGGTGTATAATCTTGAATTTGCTTCCTTTTTTTTTATTGTAATCTGAAAACTAGCTAAATGACCCACATTAGGAATCCAACAATATATAACCTCTTTGCAACTGAAAAATGAACTCAGAAAGAATAAAATGTGAACACTCTCATTATCAACTGGTTAGTATATAGAAGAAATAAAACAAACACTTACATAACGCCTCTTCGGTGATTCATGGTCAATTCCTAGGTTCTGTTGATCCGGTGTGTCTTCAACACCACCACTTTTACTTTGAATTACCTTGAATTTCGCACCACGCGCCTAATAAATTATCTTTTCTATTTAGGCCATCATCTTCAGTCTCGACGGCCGAGGGATGAAACCCTCGATTAGCTCCCGTGGTCGCTTCCTTTGGCGGCTCTCGCAAGACTTTCAAGCCCTCACCTTTCGAAAAGCCAGGAAGAAATCACGGGTGCATCGTTCCACTCCATTTCTCTCTCAAACCTTTCTTTGTCACCGTCCCCATGTGCGACGAAGTTACCTGTAAACTCACTTTTTGCTGAGTATACACATCTCACGAGTTCAGAAAATTGATATGCCCATATAAATATCCGGGGCAGTTTCAGTTACGTGACAATATATCTGACTGCATCTTTTCGAATACCGATAAATTTTGTTCATATAAACAAACACACTTCGGTCTTGCCATAATGTTACATTGCATGGAGACACAGGATCGATGTTTGAAAATTCAGAATTTTGAAAAAATCTATCTCTCAGCGTAGTTAAAATGAATATTAAAATACAAAGCTTTTTGCTAGGTATTACAGTACATCTCTGAAGGATATATATGATCCTAATACTTCAGAACTTCTCGTTCATGCTGGTCGCATCACTGATGTCACTGCCCAAGCGAAGCAGAACTGATCTTCATTCCTCACATCAAGAACTGCCCCCTTGAAGGCGAATAATTCTGAAAGTTCAATGTAGGAAAGGCTATATTTGTTGTTTACTTCAATAAACACCCACCGTTCGACCCTGTAGCTAACAATTCCATATATAAATGCACTATTGAAGCTTTTCACACCATCTTCGAATTCTGTACAGGATTTTGTTCTACGCTCCATTGTTCTGAGGTGTGATTTTTTTCTATCGGCAGGCACCACTCTATTAGAGTAGCTGCATTATTCCTGAACTGCACTTGATAGGGTAGAATCCGCTCCGAGTTTTTTGGTGGGGGATCGGAACATCTAGCCTACAGGACTGCATCTGATGACGACGCATGTTACCTTTACGACTAAAACTTTTACGCACCTATCACAGTGAAACATATTTGTACTACGTTTTTCTGCTACTGCGCCAGACATTGACAGTAGTATGTGCGTTTGCTGCGAGGACTAAATTTATATTTGGTAGTCACAGTATCGAACAATATCGTTCGTTACTGTGAAATCTAATAAACTTGTATCAGTTTTAGTTGATTTGTAGAAAAAAAATTTAATTTTTGCTCATTAGGGGAAAAGGCTACAAAACAGTTTGTTTCCATTTTTATTGTGAAATCTGAAATCATACCTCAACTAGGCCAAACATAATACTTCTATCAATAAATTGATGGATGAAACCGTAACTAGGTGGTAGGAGGTCATGATGAATAATGAGAAATCGAACTTCCTATTTTTTCATACCACTTGTTTTGTGTCTGACGTTACTGCAGTTTCGTCCTACAAGGACATTTTCAAACGAGTTTATTGTATTGTATATGAAGTTGAAGTTTCAATTATCTTTTTTTGTTGTGATACTTTCAGATATAAAGGTTTTCCTAAGTAGCTGTTAACCGAAACAACGCCATTTGAATGGACCACATCAAACTTTGAACTGTTCCTCTCCAGTGGTCGGTAATACCTTATAGTAGCAAAAGTATCGTTCCATTTCAGCGTTTTCTTCTCTAGAAAAATATTCATGCAAATGAGGAAATACTATAGATTTCAATTTATTTCTCTTGGGTACTATTCATTTTTGCTTCCAGAGATATGAGAAAAGAAATGAAAAAAATCGAAATTCTAGTTTTGACTGTATGTTCTCCATTTGGAGAGATATGAGAAACATAATTACACTTTTTCATGAAAAATTTCAGTTGATTAACAAGAAATGTTCATGAAATTCCCGTCGTTTGAAATACGAGCTGGTATTTTTGTAGCAATTTTGTGATCTCCAATGTTCATTCAGAATTGAGAAATTCAATTCTCAGTAATATTTTAGAGAATTTTGACAATCAGACAATCATCACATGATACTTTTTTTATTATGATTTTTTTTATATTTCATAGATGGTCCTTAAACATTTTTTGATACCCTATCATTCGAGCACATGAAGTAGCAAGTACCTTAAATGTCCAAAGGCCTCAGTATTCCAAAGTATGATGGCAAGTCACCCCATCACATGAGGGCTTTGACAAATTGCATTACGTCATTCATTACCCTAGAAGAATGGTTATCAGCAGCTTATGAAAAAGACGTACCAGCAGCGTGGACTGTACTTCTGTACAGAGAAGAATGTTAAGGAACATGTGAATTCATTTTACAAGCATCCTAAAAATGTTAGTTCTCCATGCATTCTCGTGCGATAGTTATATCGACAGTGATTGTATGCGTAGTAAGTGAAAACGACGACAACGAGTGGCTTGATCTTCAGCATAGCTGACTTTCAAGATACTCATTCACTTAATAGCTTTAAGGAAGATATGCTCATCTGTGGTCGGAGAATAATGTACATTAGATATATTCATGTACCAGTACAATTGTTTTACGTATTTTAAGATAAAATTTTGAATTTTTGTTTTAAAATACACGTGATTTTGGATGGCGAAAAAAGAGCAGTCTGAAACCTCACCAAGCAACTTCAGGAGGAAGGGAGAAATTTAATAGTTGCTGAAGAAAATCACGTTGAAGGTAGACGAACTCATAATGATGTTTTTCCAAGTTGTTAATGTACCCGGAGGGAAAATACAGTCTATCACATTGAAAATAAGATAATACTGACTCCACTCCATCCAATTTTGATTTTTATGCTCATGAGAAGTTCTTCAAAAATGAATATAAATTGTTATCAGGATATTTACATCTGAATAAGACATGCCAGCAGAAGTTAATACCTAATTTTTCAGTGCCTAGATATCTCCAAAATTGAGAATAATGTTTTCATTCTTTATTATTGATGTGAAAAAGGAATTTATAAGGTGGGCCATCTTCCCAAATACCTATCAGTATTTTTATCAGTGGTTGACTTCTAAAAGAGATCGTAGTTCATAGATTTATGGTTTTCTTGAATCTCTGGAGGTAGAAAGACATGATGAAACTTTACTGTGGATATTTGAGGATTGTGATTTCAGAACATTCTAGAAACTGGGTGCTATATTCATTCAAAGAAAAATGAAGCATCAAAGAAATTATTCGTAATCAGCCATGGAACACACATGAAAATAAATACTGCTTTCATCACATTATAAATTGAAGAGATACATCTTCCCTTTAGTCTTGTTTCTCTACTCATTTGAATAGGTAGTGTGAAATGGCAAAAATGTAAATATATAATGTAACAATCTAATGAAATTCATTCAAAACTGATTGAGAATCGAGCAATCATGTTTGAAATACGTTTAGGGTTTTCAATTAAAGAGACACATTCAGCAACCTGGTTTATGGATAACATTTTTTGAAGACAATAACAAAACAATATGGCATCAATCTATCGTACGTACGTAAACAGGACAATCAACCAGCAACGGTCAGTACTAATTTCGAATATTCGATTTAAATATATAGCGGCACATC